>PVHP010048304.1:0-12578 GCA_004024765.1 Zapus hudsonius | reverse complement strand
GCTGAGGAAAAGCCTCTGGCAGCCGGCAGGCTGAGGCTGCTCTGGCTGGGCTTGCTGGTTCGTGACAACTCACTGCCTCTGGCGAGCACGATCCTCGATGGAAGCTTCCACTGGTGAGAATCGTGTGCTGGGAGGTATCTGCGGCTCAGAGTGTGACTGCAGCTTATGTCCACGACCTGGATCCCTGCTGAAAACCCTGACCCTTGTTACCCGAGGGACGTGGCGTGTCTGCTAGTCAGCCATCTTGAACCCACCCTCTGCACTTCTTAAACAGTCAAAAAAAAATCCAGAACATGAGACATTTTTAAAGAAAACTGGCCTGCACTCTTCAAAGACAATCTCATGACAGAAAACTGGGAAAATACAAATAACAAAAAAATGCTAAATGTATGTACAGAGATATGAAAAGCACATGCAAAACAAAACTCTTCTTTGGATTCCAAAAGAAAGTAGCCACCTATGCAGAACACTATAAAATAATGGGAAAAACTCGATGTAGACTATGTTGGATATACTTCTAAATTGATTTCAATTTGTCTGTGATGATAGCTTTAGCAGTTATGTATCCAGTGATAATCACAAAAATAAAAGAAGATGCTAAGTGCTGAACCCATATTTCCTCTTTTCATTGTTTTAGGGGATGTGGAGAGCTGAATCTAAGAAAAATATATATAGTATTTAGGGGTTTGTCATGGTTTGATCCAGGTGTCCCCCACAAACAATTGAATGTGTTCTGATTGATCGATCCTCAGCTGATGGCAGTTTGGGTTTTACAACCTCGATGGAGCTGTGTTTGTTGGGGGCAGGCTTATGGGGGTTATAAACCAGCTTCCCCTTGCCAGTGCTTGGCATACCTTCCTGCCATTGTTTGCAGTGCTGTGTCAGAGGTGATGTCCACCCTTCTGCTCATGCCATCTTCTTCCCTGTCAGGATGGAGTCTCCCCTCAAGTTCCTAAGCCAGATAAACCCATTATTCCTCCACAAGCCACTTTTGTCTGGGTTCTTTCTGCATAACAACTACAAAGCTGACTACAACAGGGTTTATGCTCTGATACATCTTGGCGGGGGTGGGGTGGGGGGGTGTGCTTTATGTAAGGAATCTCTGGGAGAAGAGGATTGCTCCTCTCTCCTGGCTGCCAGCACTGCTGGCTGGTGAGTGCCTTCACTTGCACATCCATCTATCCTGTGTGGCTATCCTTTGTTAATACTGGAACCAAGTTTCCTCAGCCTTCCAGCATGGACTGAAGACCAGCAGCTCTCCAGTAAGCCTTCAGGCTGGTCTTCAGTACCAGACTGTTACTGCTGAGCATCCAGCCACATGAACTAATGCAGCTACCAGGTTCCTTCACTCTCAGGCCTACAGATTGCTATTGTTGGATTGCCTTAAAATAATCCAATAAATCCCCTTTTAATACAATTCATTCTATCGATTCTGTTCCTCTATAGAACCGTAATTCAACACACATATCTCACATATATAGAACTGTGAAAGCATGAAATATGTATAGTAGGGCAAAAGGCTAATGATTACACAGATGCATACGATAAATGGGCATTAATTATTCTGTTATTTTGACTCATCTTTATAATTGAAATGTTTCCAAAATAAATGCTGGTGGCAGAGGACAAGGTAGGAGGATGGGCAAAAATATCTTTAATAACTGTAAGGGGGAAAATTGAAAAGAGGATTCTTGTCAGTGATATAAAATGTGAAAGTTCCTTGGCTTAGTTTTCTCAAAAACACAAACACAAAACTGACTCCCTTTATTTTTTTGGGGTGGGGGGAGTTTGAGGTAGGGTCTCACTCTAGCCCAGGCTGACCTGGAATTCACTGTGTAGTCTCAGAGTGGCCTTGAACTCATCGTGATCCTCCTACCGCTGCCTTCGGAATGCTGGGATTAAAGGTGTGCACCACCAAGCCTGGCAAAACTGACTTCCTTTGTCCTTTTTATGGTCCCCAAAACATTCCCTCATATAATGCCTAGAACTGTCTTTTCCATGGTCCCTGAGGCATCCCCTCACACCCTGCCTAGAACTTTTTTTTTCCATGGTCCCTGAGGCATCTCTTCACACCCTGACTAGACCTGTCTTTTCCATGGTCCCTGAGGTATCCCCTCACGCCCTGCCTAGATCTGTCTTTTCCATGGTCCCTGAGGCATCCCCTCATACCCAGCCTAGATCTGTCTTTTCTGGAATCCTGAGTAGGAATTTGTAGCCAGGAAAATGAGTTAAAGTGTCCACATCTATAGAATTTTTACATTGTTTTAAGTAGGGATAGAGAAGTCAAGACTTGTCTCAAAACAATAGGCAAAGGCTTCCTATGACTGCTATCTTTGGTAAAAATCCAGTATGTTATTTAAAGTTGTGAAGATAATGAGCAGCTTTGAGGCCAGCACAGTGCTCTAAATACTCATCAGGAATCTAAATCACCCATTAAAGAAAAAATCAGCCCAAACAAAAACATGTGATTGTCCACTCTTAATTTACATGTTTAAGGACAACTATCTTGACCCAAGGCTTTCCACTCCACCTGACTAATAAACCAATTAACACCCTGGCCTTAGAGAACATAAATACAATTTTAAAACTAAGCAAATCCCTAAGTATATTTAATGTTATTAATTTATGAGATTTTTAGAGTTCTTATTTAGAAGACAAGATGTTGGGCTGGAGAGATTGCTTAGCAATTAAGGTGTTTACCTGCAAAGCGGAAGGACTGGAGTTCAATTCCCTGGTACCCATGTAAAGCCAGATGCACAAGGAGGTGCATGTGTCTGGAGTTTCTTTGCAGTGGCTGGAGTCCCTGGCATACCCCCCCACCTGCCTCTTTCTCTCTCTCATTCTATCTCAAATAAATAAATAAATTATTTTTAAAAAGAAATGATGCATATGTGTGTAAATATATGTGTGTATATATATTTTTTGAAAAAAATATTACAGTGCATATCAGTCTATGATGTTATGGAATATAGTTTCTCAAGTATGGAATGAGGTACCTATCCAAAAGTATACAATGTAAAGTTAACTCTGCCACTCGTGCCTCCTACAATTTTTTAAAATACAGTTGGAAAAGGACAAAATTCAAGGGATGAAAAGCAGAGTTATACACTGTTTAAGGTACATTTTTCCAAATCCTAATGTCCTGGGTTTGATTCCCCAGTACCCATGTAAAGCTAGATGCACAAAGTGGTGCATGAATACGGAGTTTGCTTGAAGGGGCAAGAGACCCTGCTGTGCCCATTCTCTTTCACTCCCTCTCTCTGTTTGCAAATAAATAATAAAATAAAAATAAAATAGCAGAGCTATGGTTTCTACAGATTGGGAATGAGCACAATGACAATAAAGCATGACAAAAGTTTAGAAAATGTTCGGTATTTTCATTGTGGGGGACTTTACTATATTCAAACTCAAAGAGCTGCAAAGCAAGTCTTACTGAAAGAGGCAAGATTAAAATCCTTTAAAATGCTATCACATGCAAATAAAACAAAAACAAGGAAAAAAAAATTCCTAGCTGTCAAATGAAGAGGCTAAGACATGCTAAGGACTTTGAATATTCTTTGTAGAAAGAACTTTCCATTAAAAATTTTAATGATTAACATTGGATAAAATGAAGATGAGGGGACATGTTGAACTATCATTTCTTAGTTTTCATTATTTGGGGGGTACATTATGAATTAGCATGAATGGTGAGCTGATAAATAGTAATACAGAATATTCACTCAACTGAATGTATGCCCGTCAAAAATGAGCAGAAAGAGACTTTGGGACACTGGAGAGATGGTTCAGTGGTGAAGACACTTGCATGTAATGCCTAACAGCTCAGATTTGATTTCCCAGTGCCCATATGCCAAATGCACAAAGTGGCACATGCATCTGGAGTTCATTTACAGCAGCTGGAGGCCCTGGTGCATTCATTTTCCTCTCTATCACTCTCTGCTTGCAAATAAATAAATATTTTTAAAAGCTGCTTTTTTAGACCATTTGCATCTCTCTAGCTCAATATTTCTAGGAAAGAAAGGAAAGGGGAAGAAGGAAAGCATATAAGTAGATGAATTCATTCATGACCATCAAGTGCTACACTATTTGCTTATTTCTTTTCTATGCTTTCTTTCTCTTTCTGTTGTCATGCTGAAGATTGAATCTGTAGCCTCATTCATGTTAGGCAAATGTTCTGAGTTACAGCCCCAGCTCGATGAAATGCTACCATAGAAGGCTGAGGAGGCCAATCAAAATGGCATGTTCTTTCCTTCATAGTAAGTGTATGATGGGCCATATTTTAGCTATAAAACAAACCTATCAGCAAATACTGATGAAGAACATATCAACCACTCCACACTGAAAGGCAAGCTAGCAAATTACAGCCAAGTAGACAGTCATGGTCTAACACCGCAGCAACATAGGATTTTACAAAACAGCAGCAACTACAAAGCAAAAGTCAACTGAAGACTATGTAAAAACAATCTTTTCTGAAATGTGTAGTTTTTTAACTAACTATCCAAAAGTAAGTCCAATAGATTCTGAGATATCAGCATTTTTCAGAAGTCAGTTTTCATTCAAAATTAGACTTTTAGGTCTACCTTCAATTCCAGGAAAGGCTACCTCTATAGATAAGAGTTGTAATTCTTACTAACTACTAAATAGGTAGTAGGAGATACTCACTAACAAGTATCTGTCAGTTCAAAAATGGACACAAAAAGAATGTCAATTCCAAAGTAAACATAAGTATGATCTTTTGGAAGTTAAGGAATTAAAATAGAAAGTACAATCAATTGGCCTGAACATGATGACTCGCTAGCTAAAACATCTCCTAGCATATCATTTATAGAGACATGAGACCAAACGTTTCCAATCAAATCTAAAGATGTTTGGTTATGGGTACAGGGAAGTGATAAACTTGGCATGATATTCTCATGTTCTAACATATTTTAGATACCCACAGCTACCACTCAACCTATTACATGTCCACCACAAATCTAGGTGCTTGACCTTTGTTGGCTCATTTATTCCTCATAACAATACCATAAGGTCAGAGGCGAGCTGGGATTTCCATAGACAGACTTCAGGGTCGAAGCACTTAACCATTCTGACACTCACTACTCCAGATAGTCTTGAATGATGTATTTATATATGTATGTGCTTTCACTAGTTAAAGTTATAATTTATTCCCATTTCCATCTCATTCTATATTATAGCAATAGTGCATAGATGATATTCATTTTTGTCATATGGATAGAAAAATCCAGAAGATAGATGAAAAAGCAACATATTCCTTTTGAATGCATGAATACAACACAAGGCAGAAAACAGATGTAAAATAAACACATTTTGACACTCTAGCTCTTGTAGGTGAAGCATATTGAATATAAAGTTGGTATACTCAACTTTAGCTAAATAAAAAGATAATAATAAAGATCTTAAAATATTTACAGACAAAAACACAGCAAAGCATAATAGTAGAAGGGGAAAGTATTTCTTAGGGTACTGCCACATGTCATTTGCAGATACATGACTCTTCTGAAGTCAATGAAAAGCTTAGTTTTCACATCAATAAAATACTTGGTTTTATTTAAGGACAGACTACACAGAAGCAAATAACAGTGTGTGCGTGTGCTGAGAAGGGGGTGCCCATTTATTTCTGTCTCCCTATTATAACCTAAAATTCATATAAAGGACTACATAAATACAAAGACCCTTTTTTCAGTCTAGGAGCAGAACTGGTTAAAGCCATGAGTTGGCATAATATCGACCATGTTCAGTTTTTTTCTCCCTGGGCCTCATTTTCTCATCTGAAAATGGAGAGACTTGGACAACCAAAAGGTTCCTTCAGGCAGTATGTGTTAAGGTAAGCTGGCCTTACTCAGATCAGAAATATCAATCTGCTTTCTCAATGGCACTGTTTCCATGCAATATTAAAGAGGAACATATAAATCACATATTAATTTAAGCTACATCTCAATACAAAGTAGGTTCAAAACTTTTCTTTTACCTTGATCAAAATTAGTCACTTTCTCATTGAATGTGATGACAGTAGTATGCCAGTACTATAAAAACATTTCCTGTGGATTTGCTAGTAGTCACAAAAATAGCACTGCTAAAGCCATAAACTCATCTTAAATATGCTTTTTCAGAATATCCAATGACTACATTTTCTGGCTTAAAGGATAATTCCTTGAAAGACCTGTAATAATTGTGTCCTGCTTTCAAGACATTGTCTTGCTATACATTCCAACCTAGCATCAAACTCACTATGTAGCTCAGGCTGGCCTTGAAATTATGATGGCCCTCCTACCTCAGTCTCCTAATTATTACATCTATCTTATACTGATTTTCAAATGTGAAAATTATTTTTTTAGGCCTGGTCGGTGATTTCCTTTGTATTTCTTCCATAAGTTTTCAGTGAGAAAGATTAGGGATGAGGAAACCTTTTGAAGATCATCCCAATAGTCTGACTCATGAAAATCTACCTCACTTCTTGGAACAAGTAGATGTTTTTTCCTGCATTAGAAGATTCAGAACTTTTCTAACTATACCCACTTGGAAAAAAAAGTTAAGTTTTAAAGCTAGTAACAAAAAAACAAAGGAAACAAAAGGACTGTCATCTGATGTCAACTTCTGAGGTGCAAGGAACAGAGCTGCAGAAGAAACAAGGACTTTGCCACTGTTTGTCAGACCAGTCCAAATAGTAGTCTGCACACAAGCTTGAGCCCAGCAGGTTTCCAAGATTTTACACTTCAAAGAGAGGGCAGAGGGCATTTTTACTGATGTTATCTTTTCCTATGGCAAACATTGTATTTTCATGCCCATTGCACAAGGAAAGGCAAGGTGACCACCACAGCACCGGACGGAGAAAAAGCAAGTCAGGGCCAGGGCATGCATTTTGAGGTAAGCATTCACATCACAATGGAGCCATTCAACCTGATGGCAAATTACCACAGGCTGAAAGACTGCCCAGATCTAAGTAATCATGAGCCCCATCTGGCTTTATTCTACTACAAGCATTCAATTTACCAATACTTCAAACTTATCCTTTCCAGGTCTTCTTGCAGTCCTCCTATGTCCCCTATTTAGTTACAGTATTTCTTTTTCTACCCAGGACACAAGAAAAATATGTGTGCCCCACCCCCCTGGAGGCTACAACATGTTTTGGTCAGAAAGCACATGCTTCGGAATTATGAGGCAAATTTGGGCAATGAAGCAAACTCTTCCACTAGCTAGGAGATTTTAAAGTCATGGATAAATTGATAAAATGAGAAAAAAGAAAAATTACTCCAAAGCCTTCCTGTTCTGGTCTCCTCAAAGGACCACAAGGATTCAATGACTGAATTCATCTGAACAAAGGAAAAGTTTCATAAGCAGTAATAGTAATAATATTTTTTATAACCATGCAAAATACAAGTCATAGAGTGTAGCTATTCCAAGGTAGCAAAGGCCATGAATGTTTCAAAGTAATGGTTATGGAGCCAGTTTAGGAAAGATCTGAGTGGGAAATAGAGAAATTACAATGAAAAATAGACTGAAAACTTCGGATGGTGGTAAATAAAAGCAGTGATTGGCCCAATAAACAATGTAACTCATTATGGACAATAAAAAAAAAGCAGTGAGAGGGCATTAAGACTGGAAAAAAGGGCTACAGTGTAGTAAGCCGGCTTCCTAGGGTAATAGTGCAATGGTGTAAAGGGCAGGTCAGGAAAAAGGGGAAAGAGTGGTAACAGAAAGGAATCAAACAAAGGACATTTCTTTTCCTTTAAAAAAAATAGCACTTGCCTAGTTTTTTCTCATTATAAATTTTCAAAGAAGGGAATTCAGAAATAAAAACAAAATGAGTAGAAAGAACATAAGCCACCAGTTACCACTGTTCAACTCTTGGTCATTTTCTCCACAATCTCACAAAGGAGGTTTCTGAGAACTTGCTGGTGAATCTGGAGGCATTTGATCCAATATGCAAGATGGACTGAGTTCAAACACTGACACTGAGAACAATGTTGCTATTTCAGAGACACGGAAGTAAGCAAGCTGCAGAGGTGGGTTAAGGAAGGAGTCACTGAGCAAAGGGATGCTCTAGCAGAGGTGGAACAGTGAGTTTCCACATAAGAAGGCAGAACCATAGCAGGAGGAGCTTTGCTACAGAGGCTCCCTAGCCTGACAACCAAGCGCTAGAAGGTCAGAAGCTATAGGAAGCCAGTGTATTGGTTACTTTCTTATTGCTGCCAACAAATACCTAACCAGAAGGGAAAAAGGACTGATTTCAGCTCACAGTTCCAGGTTACAGACCACCATGGTGGGGAAGGCATGGCAGGAGAATTTTGAGGCAGCATTCAGTGCAGTGAGGAAACAGAGGGCAATAAATGCTTCTGCTCAACCAGCTCTCCTTTTATACTGCCCAGGGCCCCAGCCCATGGAATGTTGCAACCCATAGTTAAGGTGGGTCTTCCCATCTCAATTAACCTAATCAAGATAATTCCTGAAAGACATGCCCAGAGGCTATCTTAATCTACACAATCCTTCACAGGCATGCTCAGAGGCTAGTTTCCTAGGTGATTTTTAGGTCCTATCAATTTGACAATCAATATAAACCATCCCAGGGAGGTAATGGCTACTTGATGAGTTAGTATAGTGAGATGACAGGCAGGCTGCAAAGACTCCCAGGCACCTCTGAACAACACAGCTTGGTTTTCTTTCCAATAGGGACCATCAAAGAACAGGGACAACTGTCAACCTTGCTTGTACTCTGACCCTTACTCTTAACCTAAGTCACAATATCACATATGTACGTAGACATAAATATGAACTCATGTGCATGTGTCTCACAACTCAAACTCAAATATAATTGGACCTTGACTAAGGGAGAAAGAAAGATTGTAGGAAAGAAACTCGCATTACTGCAAGTTGTTGTGTAACTGAATTTTAAAAACCGAATGAATCTATATTATGTGTGGCCATTAATAATCTTTATATGAAAGTTACTTGTGTTGATATTCTGGAGTAAAATATTAATATAGCTACTACATGTAAAATATTCTACATAGTCTGTTCTTATTTTGGAATAGTGTAAAATGCATTTATTTCCTCACATCTACTTATGTTTACAACTAATTTGCCACCATTTTGGCAAACATAATGAGCAGTATACTTACTCTACATTAATGGGATTATTTTATGCACATTCAGTCGATTTGCCCAATTAATACTTAAGTAAATGCTAACTACCATCCAAATATTCACAGGGTTCTGCTCTCCAAAGTAGTTTATCATTTTATCCTGGTCTATGGTGAAAAATTTCAGGGCTAACCCAGTTAGCTTTACAGCTAATTTCATTTTGTAAAACTAGCTGTTGTTAATGGGATTAGGATGGATTGAGAAACTTCACATAAGAAAAATAGCTTGTAGCATTTAAAATATTTAAGAACACTGTGAATAATATCGTCCTGCAAATATCTTACTCTATTAATACTGATGCCATTATAAGAGAAAGAGCTTTTGAAGAACAGGTGTCTGTTAATATATATCAGAAATCACAAAAACATTTGTATCCTTTGGTATGATCATCATATACCTGGAGAATTTAGCCAAAGTAATCAATTTCAAAGATGTGAGTTAAAAGCATAAAGTGTTTGCTGTAGCATTGCCTAGCAGCATTACCTCCCCTACCAAAAATAGAAACAGCCTAAATGTCTATCACAGCATATAGTGGTTTTAATGCGTGGCCACATAGACTCAAGCTTCAATCTTGAGTCTCCAATGGGTGGAGCCTTACTAGGGGAAGAGGTATGTTACTGAGGGTTGGATCTTGAGTCTAGCCCTAAGGGGTGGACAGAGGAGTTTGGAGATCTGGCTGTTCATGCTGGCTGGCGTTGGTGGTGCTGGCTGTTTGATACTGTCTTTTTGCTATGAGTGACCATCTTCTTCCACTACTGATGGTGGATTTTGTAAGCCTAAAATAAACCCTGTCCTCCTATAAGATGCTTCTGGTTGTCCCAGAATTGAGGACTGACTGCAACTCAGTGGAATGCTCAGGAATCAGGAATAAGAGTGTGTGGGAAAGGGAGGACAGGGAAGAGGCATTGGGGCAGGATAAGACAGATAATGGACTGCATTGAGCTGAAAACAGGTATAAGAAAAGAAAGCTCAGATCATTTCATAAGACTATGGGAAGGGCTGGTGGTATTGCTCAGTGGCAGAGCATTTACTCTGCACCACGGGAAAAAAAAAAGATGAATAACTTACAAATTGGAAGCAGCTCCTGACGCTTGGTTCAATGTTACTGCCCCCAAAGGAGGCAACTTCACCCAGCTGTCTTGGGATTTGAATAGAATCATGCAGAAGGAGGCCTAGCCTGCGCTGGTCACAAAATCCTGTTGAACTTGCCACTTGCTTGAAAAGGTCTACAAAAAGAAGATGAAAATTATAACAATCAAAACACAGCACCAAATGGATGTAAGCAGAGCCTAATGTTCAGTTTAGGTCTAGTACTGAGTCTCAGGAGTCGCCAGGATTTCCACAGAGAGTGCTTACTTCTAATATAGGCTAATCTGGACATCTTTTATAGACTAGGTTAATTGTCACTAAGAAATGCAAGTTCACATGTACTCTTCACACCTGAATTGTCCCCAAAGCAAAACACAATCCTTTAGGACTATTAAATATATATGATAGGAACATTATCATAAAAGCTTTAAGCACTGAGTCATGTAACTGGCCAAAAGCACTATCCCATGAGAATGGCAGAGATAAACAGATGGTAGCTTAATGGAGATTTCTTTATGGAGTTAAGATATTGTGCTTCATTGATAACATCATGTATGTGTCTGCACATTATGTTGTGCCAATTTGTAATTACTTCATAACCTTGACTTAATATATAAGTCTTATTGGTTCTGTGTTTGTTGTTTGGAGATAGGGTCTTACTAGGTAGCCTAGGCTGGCCTTGAACTTGCAATCATTGAATGTAGACTGAGCAACATAAGGAGATACCCACCACTTTTTTAAAAAGTTAAAAGTAGGCCTAATTTACAATAAGAGGGTATAATATTCAAAAGAGGAAAGCCCAAAGAAGCATTGTTTGATTCAAAATATTTCTTAAATATTTTTTTAAATCAGGGGTTTGATTTTTTTTTCTGTTTTGCTTTGTTTGGTTTGGTTCTTACAAGAATGTTCAAGTAGAAACTGCGTAAATGTAAGAGCTAAAATGGATTCTGACTTTTGTGCTTCACTCCTAAGGAAATGACCACCAGGACACTGAGTGGTTTGGAGAAATGCAGTCTCTTTTGACTCCTGCTTGTCCTTAAGCTTGTCCCTCAGCACACCTCCTCATCTATGTGTGGCTAGTCCTCAGGGAAAAGGGGGGGTCGACAAGACAGGTTGGCTTTGTTTAATATTCTTCCTGAAAAGATTTCTTACAAGCATTTCAATGGGAAAACATGTATAAAAACTCATTAGAGTGGGAATATATGGTTACTTGGTTGCCCAAAGTATCAGTCCTTTAGCATTTGCATTTCATTCAGATTTATACTTTTTAAGCAGAGGAACCCAATGGCTGATCAAAGGAAAATTCTGGAGGGTTGCTGTTAAGAAATAGCAACCTATTCATGTCTCAGATAATAAAATGTTAGTCACATCATGGAACTGGATGTCAGTACAACATGCAATAAGATGATTATAAAATAAACAATGCTTTTTGAAAATGAAGTCAGACAGTATTCTTTATATAAGAAAAACCCAAAGGCAGGGGAAATGCAGGGATTAAGCCTTCACATTTACTTTTCTGACTTCCACAAAGGGGAAAGGAAATCAGACTTTATCCCTAGGAACATGTGTTTTATTCAGACACAAGTCAATGTAACTTAAAGTAGTAATACTTGGGTTGGAGAGACTAATCCTCATTCTCCATTTAAATACCTTCAATTTAATGTCTGACAGGGAAGAGCACAACTCAAATTTTATGACACTCTAAAAGCAGTTCTCCGTCTTCCATGAGAAACCTGCTGTCAAATAAGAACAGTATGTCATTTCCATCTAGAACTAAGGTAATTAGACAACATCAGTAAAAGAATACAGAGGTAATATACATGACTTACATCGGTACTTGTCTTCCAAATGTGCTTTACACAGAGAAATGATGCCTGTTTTAAAAGACAGGACACGGATCCTCCCTGTTCGTCCCCTATTATAAGAAATCAAACCAGAAAACAATTACTGGCACTCTGCTAGAGGAGAAAAACTTCCAGTTAAGAAAAAAAAAGACCTGGATATGGGATCTCTATTGACCAATGTTTTAAGATTATTAATAAATTTTCTGAGTTTATCATTTGGCTCATGACCTCAAATGCAATGAAAATTTGATCAAGAAAATGAATGAATAATTACCAAGGTTTAAATTCTTTAAAACTCCTACTAGGGAGATAGAGAGATGGCTCAGATATTAAGGCACTTGCCTGCAAAGTCTAATGGTCTGGGTTTGATTCCCTAATACCAACATAATGCCAGATGCACAATTTGGTATGTATCTGGAGTTCATTTGCAGTGGCTAGAGGCCCTGGCATGCCCATTCTCTCTCTCTCTCTCTCTCTCTCTCTCTCTCT
>PVHP010048303.1:0-12579 GCA_004024765.1 Zapus hudsonius | reverse complement strand
GACTAGTCTTTCTGCAAAATTCCCAAAATTAAGACACTTTCTAGGGGCATTCTCCCCCTTATTTTTAATTTATAAGCAAGTAGAAAATATATAGTATGTATAGCAGACAATGTCTCTAACCATTGAGCAATAGATGAGAAAAGAAACATTATGTCTTTTTCTTTGACTCAGTTTACCCATATAATCATGAACTTTAGCAACGCAAGGAAGATCTAATTCTCCTTGTATATTTATTTCCTTTACATTCGTCATAAACCCATTGGCCAGACGGACCCATGAGGAAGTATTGGAAAATATGTATCTGTTTCTGGGATTTTGGCAATAGGAAGTGCTCTGTCCCATAGTCAAAAGCCAGCAGAGCATAAAAGTATATGCTCTTTCTTTTGTTAAGTCTATGAGCCTTAGTAATTGCTTTCATAGGAAAATTGACATCCAACACATATTTATCTTTACTATATTTTAGTTTTTTATACCTTACAGAATTCAGAGAAACCACAGGCATATCTCGTATGTAACACCTCTATAAATATTATTTTTGGAGAATTGACAACCCATATAGTAATTATCTCCTGCTAATAATTTCATGTTGCATACTTTAAAATAGTATATGCAAAACATAATGATCTCTGAGATAAGCTGCATTCACATTTACTTATTTTAGAATGTTACCTTGAAACTTTTGGATACATATGGCAATTTTCTCATTGGTAGAATTTTCAAAACTTATCGAGATTAACCTGAAAAGACAAGTCTGTATCATAGTTAATATTCAAGCATGATCAATAACCCAGAAGGAGGAAATTTTATTAGCCAATTAAGCATTTTGTCATCCTCCTGTCTCCGCTCTTTCACATGTGTTACAAGGATTTTATAGAAGAAAAAATTTTATGAATTGACCAGAAACCAAATTAATCACAAATTGACCAGAAATCAAATCAATTGCAAATCAACCAGAAATAAAATCTATTGAATTTAGCCAGAAGAGCCTTCCATTCAAACAAAAGGCTGTACTCCCTGAGGCTAACCCTCCCTAGGGTTTGGCCTTGTTTAAGTTATTCCATTGTCAGCCCAAGGGGCTTGCACCTGGAATTTTGGCAAGGTGAAAGAACCTGTCTTTTTGACTGACTGAAAGATGTCACTTTTGTGTATATATATATATATATATATATATATATATATATATATATATATATATATATCCCAAACCAAAGATTTTTTAGCAGACACTTTTTAGCCCAAATCAGAGATTTTCAACCCATTTCAAATCCATAGACAGAGAAAAAGTCTTGTAAATTTTAATTAAGTCTTTCAGACCTCCAAGACTTGAGAGTCTGACATCAAGTCAACCGAATTCATCCTGTAGGATCTTTCCTTCTCAAACATCTCTTGGGGAAAGGCCTCATGGCCATATCTGATTCTTTAGTCTATAGGCAATAAAGACCAATAATCAAAAAAGAGGCAAAGCTCAAAATCATAAAGGCAAAAATTAATTTTTTTGAGTTGCTGGTTTTCCTATAAGCAAAAGACTGTTTTCCCTGGGGCGAGCCTGAGTGACCATTGTTTTTTCCAGTCCCAGGGTACTTGCATTAACAAGGTGGAAATCTGCCTTTCAGACTGACTGAAAAATATCTCTTTTGCATATATAGAGAAATAGTAGAGGCTTAGCTTGATTTTACATCTGTATAGACAGAGAGAAAGCCTTATAAATTACTCAGACCTCTAAGCCTGACCTTCTGACATAAGCATAAGGCTCTTGAGCATTGGGTCCTGTGACCTTGACAGTTGCCTGGGGTTGAATTTGCATCTCAGAGAAAAGAAGAAAAAACTAAGGAATTCCAAGTTTCTAGGCTAGTCAGTTTGTCCTGGCCTGGTCAGGGCATTCCCAGAGTTCTTTGTTTAATTTGCTTGCCTGCCTGGCCGCCTTGGATCTGGCCTGTCATGCAGTCCTTGGACCAGACTGCTTTGGCAGAGGCGACGCCTGGGCCCGGGTGGCCTTGACAATCGCCACCACGCACGCTCTAACTCACTCAGATCCATCATGCCGCCTTGAACCTGCTGCCTACCCGCTCTTCCCTCCGTCTCTTCCAGAAACCAAGGAACATGCTGCTCTATAGTCTTTAGGAAAACACGAGCAGTTTTCCATAACAAACATTGACCTCCAGATTGCATCTCATGGAAAGGAGAGAAGCTAAGAATTCCCCGCCATAGCTCGCGGCCATCTCGTACTATTCTCAGCCTTGGCGTCCGTGGAATTCTTTGCTTAACTTGCCCATCTGTCTCATAGCCTCGGGACGCACAGAGCGCAGTCCTGCCCTGTCTTCCCTTCTTTTATGCCATGCAGAAAAAAAGTCTACGTTTACAAACTACCACTTTTGAATTATTCTCATTAAAACCAAAATCACTCCCACTTTTACTTGGACCAAAGCAACACATGTCCGGTCCCCCCTTCCCTGGGCTGCAGTCCCGGGAACGTCTCCATACGGGCTCATCTTTCTAACTCTATCGTGAACCATAGTCACTTAGTGACTTTCTCTACCGCGAACTTCAGCCACTCTTAGTGACTTTCTCATCGCTTTCACCGCGAACCTCAGTCGCTCTCACGGCATGCCTCACTTCCTCTTGGCCACTTTCAGTGGACCTTCTCATAACTACTTCCAGAGAATTTTTAATTCTCTATTTTCGTCAATCTTAGTGCACTTTAATTTCGTCGCTTCTACCATGATAAACATCACTCTGTTTTATAAAAACTTCTGTCTTGTTGCCCTCTCGGCAAGCTTCACAACCGTCATTTTTACCGCGGACAGTAAAACTTTTGTTACCTAGGTTCTTTTTTTATGGATCCTTCTGTTTTTCATGTCATTTCCCACATTTTTGTCTCCCCGAACTTGGCTCCTGGGTTTTCATCTCCTCGTATGCGTTCCCCGTTTTTCGTGTCTTCGTCTCCCCGTACAGTTCCTGGGTTTTTCGGTCCCCGTACGGGCCACCATCTATCACTGCCCAGCCGCCCACGGAGGGCAGTGATGATATAAATACACACACACACTGCTTGTGGGTTGATGAACGTGTGCTTTTTATTGTGGGGAATGAGGCAGTATCCTGGCCAATCAGAGGGCTAATGGTAAGAACCTGTGTATAACGGCCAATTGAGATCACCACCTGAAACTCATTAAGCTAAGCCCCTCATGGCAAGCTGTCAGGTGCCGTCCAAGACTAAGCCAGGGTGTGCCTCCAAAGGCCCCCAAAATCTTTCTCCCCTGACAAGAATGATCATAACTACCTCTAGAAGGAAGTGTCAAAGGTCACATTTCTGCTTATATTTAATATCAACTTAGTGTTTACCCTAGAACATATATTGGTATTTCTAGTTTCTCCTAAAATATGCAACATAATAAATAACCTTAGATAAGTTACTGTTAATGAACAATTTATTGTTGGTCCAATTGTCCATAACAAGTATATTAGTAATCTTAGTTTTGAATTGTCATATTTTTATTGGACCAGAAGTCTGAAGCCTCATGGGTAAAAGTCATAGATTTAGGTGAAGCCACTAAGCCTCTTATAAAGCATTTTATTGATACATCATTGTCAGCAAAATATTCATGTAAGGTCTAAAAATGCCCATATTTTAAGAAAAAAATAAACTGAAGGAAGGATAGCCAGAAGAGATGATAAAGCAGTATGCAATTTCAAGGAAATTATTCACAATATATACAGATTGAAAACTATACATTCTAGCTAACTGGATGTATTTACTTTGAAAACTAATCTTAAAATTTAATGCTTTCATTATTAGGCAACTATGATCTTCTATTTCCTTACAATCATCAAAGAAGAGGAGAGGAAGAAGAGAGGTAATGCAATGGGAGGTCAGTGTGTTCAAAATACATTATGTTTAGTGGAAGCTTCCCCTTGGAGTCCAGATTCTTGGAAGCTTCCACTATCCATGGGCCTAACAAGTGGCTACACCCACTATAATCTCCCTAAATTAACAATGCTTGTCTCATTTAACCTATGCTGATCTCACCCTCCTTTGGAGAATCTGTTTTTATCTTTCAGAAGGAAATGAGAACCATGGACAACCCAATTCTACCAACAAGACCAGAACGGATAGCTGACTCCCTGGCAGAAGATGAACCACCCCTAACACATCAGTTAGAGCCTAGATAAAACCACAGAGAAAGTGGTGAGATGAGCAAGAGTGCTGCTTCCACATTGAGCCCAACAACCCAAGCCAGGATGATGGAGACAGACACCAAGAATACTAGAAATGTTCCAAAGCTGAAATCCAGGAGCTACTGAGAGCGCACCACTACAGTAGACTTAAAACTCACCCACCACAGCTCAGGAAACTTTGTAGAAGAGGGGGTGGAAAGATTGTAAGAGCCATGGTGGGGGAACATACAGAGGCATTGCCCTCCCCCCACTAACTGCTGCTCACAGAACTCCTAGCCCTCCATTCAGGAGCATTCCAGCAATCCCACTGAGGAGGTCCTCAGTGGAACTGGAGCAGGGAGGAGGGACACTGTGGTACCTACCTATGAATTCTACATACAAAGTTTCTACTTATTAAAAATAAATAATACATTATGTACATGTATAAAATTGTCAAAAAATACATTAATTTTTTAAAAGCAAGCACACTAAAAGAGTGTGTAAAATTAACTACATCTGTGTGTATAAGGTGTATATGAAATACAAATAAATGTCTTGTTTAGACTTGGGTCCCATTCCCAAGATATCTTTATGTGTATGCAAAATTATCAATGTAAAAAATCTTAAATATAAAAAGAAGCAATGTTTCAATAATATTAATCTCTGTGAAATACTTCCAATATAGATTTTTTTAAATGTTCAGAGTAACATTGATTATAATTCCCAATATAAATTCACCAGAATAAATGGAGTAGAAACATTAGTTAATGAGGTCATAAAAAAATTGTTGTTAATAGCTTACTTTTATTCAATACAAGATCTAACAAGTGTACAGGTATAGTAACTTTTCTTTGTCTTATCCAAAGGCAATATTTTTTTGCAGAGCTATAGTTTTAGGATATATTCTTAAGGAAAAGACAGCTGGTTATTTGATATTTGGTAGGAGCCAATCTAGATAAGGTAAAAAAATGCACAAAACCTACAAGTGAATATACAAAGACAATTTTACTTCACATGTAACTGATTGCTAGAATTCTATGAGAAACAAATCAGTTTTTATGTTGTATAATATGCAGTAACGTTTATATACAACATTTGGCCCATTTTATGGATGTTCCATCCTTCCAGTCTTGTATCCATGCCCAAATCACAAGCTTCGGGCAGTAAATGTTATGATTCACATAACAAATCGAAGAGGTCACTACAAACAACCCAAACTAGTACGTCTAGCATTCTTGGCCAGGTCCTATGCCCTTTGGACAGCTTTGATGGAACATGTGTCCAAGGATAACCTTGTGGGAAACCCCCATTGCTTCCCGAGGACTATTTACAGGTAGGTCTGAGGAGACTCAGCCTTATTCAAAGACTCTGACCATGGCATATAACACTGGTTAAAGTGATCACCATATGTTTATCATAAGCAAATCTCAGGATACAACTATATTATTTTTATAGTTTAGATATGAGTGTTACAATCCCCAAAAGGCTCATATATTAGGGACTTAGTACATAGCTGGTGGCAGAATTTGGGGTGGGTATGGAAACTTTGGGAGGCAGGGCATAGCTGAAGGAAGTATGTCATAGGACACAGAATATAGGGGGCTATATCTTATCCCAGGACACCGGCTATCTCTCTCAACTACCTGGATGCCATGAGGTGAATAACCTTGGCTACATTTTCCGACCCCCAACAGGTTATGCGTCACCATGGGCCCAGCACCCACTGGGGAACACTGAGCAACTGTACAGAACCTGAGTTGTTCCAATAGAGAGACTAGGAAGCTGGAACAGCTGTTCACCATTGATAGAGCCATTAATTCCATGGCATTTTCCATTGTTTAGAGGAGCAAAAATCCTTCTGGGTCAGAGTTGAAGATTTTGATTTGTAATTTCAAGGGGAAGTTTCATCATGAGGGTGGGAAGGAGCATGGCAGGAGAAGACAGCCAGGCATCAGCAGAGAGGAAGTAACAAGGGTGATCTGAGTCTGACAAGCAGGGCTGGACCACAGCACCCCAAAGCCCTCTACCAGCAACAAACATCCCCAGCAAGGCTCTACCTCCCAAAGGCTCCATAGCTCTCTCAAACAATGACCCCAACTGGGGACCAATCACCCATGCCAATGAGGCTACAGAAGTGGGGGGTGCAGGTCCTCCAACACACAAAGCAATACAGTAGCTTAAAAGATAGTTGAAAAAGAGAACTCATGCCCTTGTTGAGTCTGTATCTGTTCATTCCCAACTCCTCATACCCTACAGCTCTGCTAATACACATCCTGCTCCCTTGGAGAAATTACACTCTCACTCTTGTTGATTTTGTAGGATTCCTGATCACCATAATAAAAGTTGTAACTTTTCTGTTAATTCATGACATGATAAAAAGTGCCAAAGGGAAACATATTTCAATCATCTAGAAGCTGGACATAGTGGTATATGGTTGTAATTCCAGCACTTAGGAGGCTGAAGGCAGGGGATCATAACTTCAAGGTAAGTCTTGACTACATGCTAAGATGCCCTGTTGCAAAAACAAACAAACAAACAAAAGCAGGAAAACCAAACAAAATAATCTCTCTAGAACTCAGTTTTCTCTTTTATTAAGCTGTGATTATAACCATATTATTGAGGGAATTTGTGAGGATTAAAGGGAATGCTATATGAGAGGATATAAAGTAATATCAGAAAAAAAGGGATTGTGATCATACCCATACAAAAATATCTATAAAGTACCTCCATGAAGCATTATGCAAAGCCATGATTGGGATATGTCTTTTAGAAATGCCCTAGAGCAAATAATTTGGAGCCCTGACAGCAGAAAAGGACTGCAAAGCATAACAAAAGCCAAAATTAAAAACAAAACAAAATGGTTTTGTTTCTTTAAAAGTAATATCACCAGCCAAACTGTTTGACTTTCAAAGTCACGACTTAGAGCATGCTCAATTTCTAAACTCTGGAAACATTTGTGGAACTTGTGGGAAAGCACAATTTCCAAGAGCTTTACTCAGAAGAAATCCAAGAGAAATAAGAGCATCCCCATCATCACAGGCATAGACATCAATGAACACCCATCTTCACTGTGGCAGTCTAGCCCACCCAGAATGTTATGTTCATTTTTGTGATGACACAGATCAACAGCATTTCATGGACAAACCTTGGTGAGTGTGCTCAAGATTCTATAAGTGTATTGGATTGCTTGCAACATGGAGGTTTAGTTTGAGTTCTCTTATAAGTGCACTTCAAGATAAGTTTATTGGAGAGATGAGACAGAAGAAGTAGAAAACAATAGTTATGTTATTTAAAAATATTTTTATTTACTTATTCGCAAGAAGAGAGAGAGAAAGAGAGAGGAGAAAGACAGAGAAAGAGAGAGAATGGGTATGCCAGAGCCTCTTGCCTCTACAAACAAACGCCAAATGCATGCACCACTTTGTGCAACTGTGAAATCCAGAGCTGTCAGGCTTTGCAAGTAAGCACCCTGAACCACTGAGACACTTCTCCAACCCACAAGTTATGTCCTTTAAAAAGTGTTATCTGTAGACATCCTGAGCTCAGTTGCACTGGGGAACACTGAGCAACAGTACAGAACCATCCTGAGTTGTTCTAATAGAGGGATTCAGCTGTTCACTACTGATGGAGGGCTACATTCATGGCCATTAATTCCCCAGCACTTCCCACTGTCTAGAGGGCAAAACCTTCTGGGTCAGAGTTTAAAGTGGTCCATGCACAGAGAATGCTAAGGGAACTTGGGAAGACATTGGTTATACCCATTAGACACACACATCACAAATTAAATCCAAGGAAGTTAGTAGAAATTAATCTATTAATATAATACCACATAAAATACTTATTGAATGTATGGTGGAAATGGTGTCTTGTCAAGAGACCTGGGCATACGCCATATAGTGTGGCCACTGAAAGCCACAGTGGTCCAAAGCATGATTATCTTTTAAAAATGTGTTCATTACCAAGTGGGAATGATTAACCCTTCATATCCATAGGTTCTGCATTAAGGGATTCAAAGAGCAAAGGTAAGAAGATATTTTTTAATTGTTTCTAGGGACTGGAGAGATGGATCCACATTTAAAGGTGCCTGCATAATAGTGGCCTCTCCCAACCACATTCTTCATCCCAATTAACGTTTCAGGAGTTGAAAATTTTCTTGAGCATATACTGTTTATTAATGATCATGCAGGATCCTCCTGGTACCTGTGTCTTTCATATTTCTTCATTTAAATTTTGGCTTATCCCACCTATAGTTCTCAGCCTTCCTTTATGCTTCCTTCCACAGAGTAGTCAATAGGCATGTTGGTTGATTGCCACAAAGCCTTCCTTCTGTGGCATTTCTTTTTCTCACACTTACAATGTTGGCCTTAGGAGAAGCATAGGAATGTGGTGAAATACAGAAAGAGAAAGGCTCAAAATAAAATGCTGAGAAAAAAACCCTAAAAATAAATGCCTGGTTTGCAGCAAGCTCAAGTCTGGAGCATAAGCAAAATGAAACATCTATTAGAGAGAAAAGGGCAACTGGAGAGGCAAGCTCTGAAGGGCACACTGGGTCTCATGAACAACACATTAGAATTACATCCATGCAAGTTGTTCAGAGAATCAGAATCCAGTGGACAAGCTGGAAATTGCAGGAAAAGCAAAGGAAATGAATTCCCTTCATTTATCTGAGTCTCTAAAAGATTAAAAAAAATTACCAAGTATAACATTTCCTGATCCACAGCTGAGATTTTGGATGCAAAACATGAGAAAAATTAATTTTTCACATTTGATGAATCACCATGCTTTATTTACATTATTAATGTCAAAATTTAAATATTTGGTTATATGTTAATAGATCCCATCCATCTGGGCTGACGGGAGGCAATGAAGATAACATGATGATGTTAATAATTATAAGAGTGTTAACAAACATTGAGTGGTAAAGGGAGAGCACACGCCTGTAAACTAGGAGGCTGAGGGAGAATTTCTGTAATCCTGAGGTCCATGGCTGGACAGTCAAGGCTACTTAGCAACTCTGTTTAAAAAACAACACAAACAAATACAAGATGCTTTGGATATGGCTCAGCCATAAAAGGTCCTTGTTTGCAAGCCTGCTTACCCAAGTTCAAGCCTCCTCAGTACCTACATAAAGCAAAGTGGTGTACCAGTCTGTAATCTCAATTTACTCATGCCAGTGGGAGGTGGAGCCAAGAGAATGGTAAAGCTCACTAGCACCAGCAGCAGCAGCAGCAGCAAAAAACAAGAGAGATTCTGTCTCATTCTCTCTGTCTCTCTTGTCGCTATTTTTCTCTGCTTGCAAATAAATGAAAATAAAGCCTATGAGGAGGTAATAATTCCTAGAGGGAAACTACTACTGTGGTCTGGCTAAATGGATATGTAATACCCTCCAAACTGACCTCTAAATACTTATGTTTATATTAATGTAACTCTCACTTTTGGTTAGAGACAGTTTTCTTTTAAGATGGTGGTGACTCAAAATTCACCAAATTACTGAGAAGTGACAGTGGAGTGTTCAGCACTAGGTGAGACATCTCTTTCACACCTCTGAGGCCCAGGGAGTAATGTGGGAGAGGTGGCTAAAGAATGTACAAGTCAAAAGAAGGGGAGGACTGCTTTGTGATACTGTCTTCCAGACACAAAGAGGCTGTGGTGGTCATGTCTCACAGTAACTGGCGCAAGACCTGCGTAATAGGATGGAAAATGATGACATTAAAAAAAAGAGACCAGTTGGAGCCAACTGTGGTCGTGCATGCTTTTAGTCCCAGCACGTGGGAGGCTGAGGTGGGAGGATCACTGTGAGTTGGAGGCCAGCCTGGGGCTACAGAGTGAATTCCAGGTCAGCCTGGGCTAGAGTGAGACCCTGCCTCAAAAACCCAACAATAAGGAAAGAGATCAGTTGGGAAAAACAAGGGAGTCAGTGGAGGGAGACTGGGGGATGGCAAGAAGGGATTTTGAGTATGGTATAGTATCTATGTGTATGTGCACAGGTTGGCAATAAAAAGTTGAAAATGAAAAAAAAAGAGAGTGAAAAGAGAAGAGAAAGATTCCAAGATTGTCCTCTGACTTCCACATACAGACACTGATACATACAAGCATACAAAGAAAGGAAGAAATAATAATTATAATAACAATAATACAAGCAAATATGGGCTTGCCTTACATGCATGTAAACCTGAATTTGATTCTTAGAACCAACACTTTAAAAAGTCTAAGTGTAATAGAGTATGCTTATAATGCTAGCACTGGGGAAGAGGATCCCTGGGACTCCCTGGCCAGTACAGCCTACTTGCAGAGTTCCAGGTCAGAAAAAGTAGACAGTGTCTGAGGAACCACACCTAAGTCTGACCTCCTCATGCAAATACACAGACATGCATCTGCATACACACAGATATGCACATACATACGCGTACACACACATACACACATAACAAATATGGGGCTGGAAAAAATGGCTCAACTGTTAAAAGTGCTTTCTTGCAAAGCCTGCAGGCTGAGGTTCCGTTCTACAAAAAGCCTGATGCACAAAGTAGTGCATGCTTGTGCATGCTTCTGGGGCTTGTTTGCAGTGGCAAGAGGCCCTGACATGCCCATACCCATACTTTCTCTCTCTCTCTCTCTCTCTCTCTCTCTCTCTCTCTCTCTCTCTCTCTCTCTCTCTCTCTCCCTCTCCTCTCTCTCTCAAATAAATAAATATTTAAAAACTAATATGTACATATACACATATATATCTAAAGAGACAGTATGTATTTATAGTGCCCTAGAAACTATAATAATGATTATATACATATTATTATTTTGCTCTCCAAAGCCAACCATTTTGCAGTGCAGAAATTGAGGTTTTGGTAAATTATTGGTAACTCTTACAGTTTATCCAGATTGGACTACACAGACCACACTCTTACGATCTCAATGGTGGTGGCATTTTAGAAAAGGACCTAGTATCATGTCAATACATAATTTAAAAATATTAAATCTATAATTTTAGTGTAAAATTATTTAAATTATATGCCTTGCTATGAGTTGAATGTTTTGTTTCCTACAAATTTCATGTTGAAACTCTGAGCTGTGGCCTTTTGGGGATGTGGTGAATTCATGAGCGCAGAACCATAGATGAATGTCTTATAAAGGGGCTGGAGTGAAATACTATAGGCTCTGTTTTTGCCCTTTCATCCCCCTTTCACCTTGTGAGAAAACAGCATGTCTCCCTCTGAAGGGTACAGTGACAAGGGACTATCTTGAAACAGAGAGTGGTTCTTACCACACTTTCCAGCCGGGACTTGGATTTCCCATTCTCCAAAATTTATGAAATATATTTTTGTTGTTTTTAAATCAGTCTATAGAATTTTACTATAGTACCACAAATGGACTAGACAGGCTTCTAGATTAGGAATTATGATTGAATTTTCCTTCTAGAATATTCTCTTAAGGCTATTCACTCAACTCCTATTTGTATAGGAACAGACTGCTACATGGAAATCATACATTGCAACACAAGGTAGATCCTGGCTTTACTACTCTATAGCTGTGGAAATTCAAGTAACTTAGTTACTGTCAATGCAGAATACTTTTCATAGCCTCTCAACAATCCCATCCCATAGTAAATCAAGGTACAGCTATAAAGTGATTTTACAGATGTAATTAAAGCTTCAAATCACCATTATAATCTAGAAATTATCTGGTTTGGTTGTTCTAATCCCATGTCCTTAAAAGGAAGTTGTTTGAGAGTTTAAGAGGATTTGAACCAAAATCAGTAGCCTTCCTATACGCAGAAGGCAAGCAGAAAGAAAAAGACATCAGAGAGTCTGACCCATTTTCTATAGTCCCTAAAAAAAATCAAATACTTTAGAATATCACTAACCAAGGTTGTAAAGGATTTATATAAGGAAAATATTGAAACACTCAAGAAAGAAATAAAGAAGGATGTGAGAAGATGTAAAGATATTGCATGCTCATGGATAGGGATATTCAATATAGTAAAAATGGCAATCCTGCCAAAAGCGATTTACCAATTCAACGCTATGCCGATAAAAATCCCAACCTCTTTCTTCACAGACGTAGAAAAAATAATCTCTAAAGTTATTTGGAAAGGCAAAAGACCCCGGATAGCCAAAACCATTCTAAGTAACAAATCCTACTCAGGAGGCATCACCATGCCTGACTTCAAAACATATTATAAAGCCATAGTAATGAAAACAGCATGGTACTGGCATAAAAACAGAAAGACAGAACAATGGAACAGAATTGAAGACCCAGCTTTAAATGGAAGTAACTTCAGTTATCTGGTCTTTGACAAGGGGGCCAACAATGTACGCTGGGCCAAAGATAGCATCTTCAACAAATGGTGCTGGAGGACTTGGATAAACACGTGTAAAAAAACGAAATTAGACCCACTCCTTTCACCGTGCACAAAAATCAACTCCAAATGGA
>PVHP010048302.1:0-12580 GCA_004024765.1 Zapus hudsonius | reverse complement strand
ATCCAGGAGAGCCCAGAAGCTCCATGGCCAGCTAGTCAGGCACACCCAAAAGCAAAACAAGATAGACCCTGTCTCCAAACAGGGTAGAAGGAGAGGGCAGATACTTTGAGTTTGACCTCTGACCTCTACATACATGCTGTGGTATGTGGACACACTGACACATACATAAATGAACAAAATATTTAATTTTAAAAAGTTAAGTTGCAAGAACCCAGCTATTATTTCTTTTTTTTCTTTTTTGAATCCAACTACGTTTGCACTTAGTAGCAAAACCAAAGCAAGGCCTAGCAGTCTATCTCACCTTCTTATAGAGCAGCAGAAGGCGCCTCCTCACAGTTACCCAATTCTCCCGCCTTGAGGTTCTAGAACTCCTGTTACCCAAGTGAGAGTTGCATTTTCATCCTCATCATTCACTACTGGACATTCAAGGAATACATACTCTAAGACAGTCAACTGTATTTGAAGCACAAACACACTGAACTTCAACCTGATCAAGGAAACCCAAAGCTGAGATCAAGCTCAATATTAATAAATTTAAGAAAAAGAACTACAAAATGTTTACACAGAAAACTATATGATGCTGTTGAAAGAAATTAGACAAACCTAAATAAATGTACATACAAGTCATACCATGTTTTGGAGATTCAATATTTGATAATGTCAATACTCAAAGTGAACTAAAAAGTGTAATTCCTATCAAAATTCAACTTTAGTTTTATTATTTTTTACAAACATTGGCATGATCCTAAAATTTATATAGAAATGGTAGCATGGTGTACAGAGTGAGTTCCAGGTCAGCCTGGACTACAGTGAGGTCCTGCCTCAGGTAGAGAGAGAAAGAGAGAGACAGAGAGATTATCAACAACTATTTTAAAGGAAACATCCCAGAAATGCAAAAGATGAAGAAGCACAAATCAATAAACATTATATACCACATCAACAGAATGAAAGACAAAAAACTGTTATAACTTCAAGATGTGCAGAAAGACAATTTAATAAAATTTAGCATACCTCCAGACTGCAAAAAGTAGAAAAAGTAGGTATAAATGAAAACTATCTCAACATAATAAAGGCAAGATAGAACAAGTCAAAAGATAGTATGTTTAATGGGGAAAATGCTAAAAGCTTTCTAAGATCTAAATAGAATGAGAGCCAGGCATGGTGGCACATGTCTTTAATCCCAGCACTAGGAAGGTGGAAGTAGGAGGATCAATGTGAGTTCGAGGCCACCCTGAGACTATATAGTGAATTCCAGGTCAGCCTGGGCTAGAGTGAGACCCTACCTCAAAAAAAAATTAAATAGAATGAGAATAATTGAGAAAAGAGGGGAGGGGAGGACAGAGGCACCAAGGTTCAAAAGGAGAAAGTAAAACTGTCACTAAAGAGAACATATATAAAAACCCAGATTTCAACAAGAAACTATTAGAATTGGTAATCAAATTCAGTAAAGTTGCGGGATATAAGAATTAGTAGCACTACTCTAAGCCAAATAGAGAATTCTCTAAAACAGAAATCAAGAAAATAATGCCATTTACTATACTTTAAAAAATATACAGAAATCAATTTAATAAAGAGGTAAAAGATCACTATAATGAAAGCTATTTTTAAAAATCAATAAAATAAATTAAAGAAACCCCCAACACACAAAATTGAAAGGCATTCTGTATTTATAGATAGAAGAAGTAATATTCTTAAGTTTCCACACTACCCAAAGTAATCTTGAGAACCACAACCCCTATTAAAATATATCAGTGGCATTCTTCATAAAATCAAAACAACACAAAATTCATATATACCTACAAAAAGCCCCAAGAATAGCCAAAGCAATCACAAATGAAAAGGGAAACACAGAAGCATTCCTGGCTTCAAGGACACTACAAAGCAACAGAAGCAGGATAATGACATAAAAATACATATGTAAACCAATGTGACCTAATAGAGCACCTATAAATAAAGCCTTGACTCTATAGTCAACTAATTTTAGACAAAAGTATAAAGAGTTTGTGGAGAACCATTGGAGAAAGCAGGCTCTAATAAGTAGTGCTAAAAAAATTATATATCGATTTGCAGAAAAATTTAACTAGATTCCTTTTCTCTAAGTGCTTCAAAAACAAACAGCTGAAAATGGGAAAAGGACCCCAAACTAGAGACTTTTAGAAGAAAACACAAGGGAAATACTTTAAGATGTTAGAAAAGGCAAAAAATAGTATGAAGTCCCACAAGCACAAGCAATAAAAACCAAACTAAACAAATGAAAGCATATCAAATTATGATGCTTCTAGTCAGTCAGAAAATATAACAGTGAAAACACAGCCTAAATAATGGAAGAAAGCATTCACAAACAGTAACTTACTAACTTTATCTGACAAGGGGTTAATGTCCAGAATATGTTAGGAACTCAACAACAAAATAATAATTGATTAAAAATGGAAAAATGGTATGAAGAGACATTTCTCAAAAGAAGACATACAAATGGCAACAGGTATTTGAAACTGTTCAGTGTCATCAATTATCAGGGAAATACAGCCATAGTAAGTCATTGCCTCATTCCAGTAAGAATGACGTCATTAAGACAAAAGACAGCAGAGGTGGGCATGATAGTATATACCTAGGTTTTAAGAAAAACCTTGTCTCCAACACAGTCCAAAGCAGAAACTCAGAGACTCTTAAGACCTCAACAGTAAAGTAGTCATAAAACTCACCCACCATGACTCAGGGAACTTTGCAGAAGAGGGGGCAGAAAGATTGTAAGAGCCATGATGGGGGAGAATATCCAGAGACATTGCCCCCCTCAACAACAACACACAAAGGAAAAAAACTGGCTAATTCTTCTACAATTCATAACCCCCTACCCCATGGTCTGGTCGAACAATTCAACTGAGGAGGGTTGGGGACAGGGAAGAGGGAAAGGGGTGTGCCATCACAAGACTTGCTCATATAATGTATCTAATTATTTAAAATAAATAAGTTTATTAAAAAACACATCAAGCTAACAGATGCTATGGAGGATGTGGAGAAAGGTGAATTCTTATAGACTGCTGATGGAAATGTAAATTAGAATAGTCACTATGCTAAATAGTTCAAAGGCTCCTCTGAAATCTGAATATAGAAACTGCCACATGATCCAGCGTTTCCATCCTGGGTGTACATATATATATATGTATATCCAAAGGGATTAAAGTCATTGTAACCAAGCAATAACCACACATCATGCATATTACAGCCCTATTCAAAATAGCCAATAAATGGAAACTAAAAAAGCCATTAACTGAGGACATACAAAGAAAATTCCACATAATGGAATAAACTGTGGTCATGAATAGTAGAGAATTCTTGTCATTTGCCATACCATAGATAGAACTGAAGGACATTATTGGCTCAGGTTAAATAAGTAAGCTGCAGAAAGACAAAAGGTTGATGATCTCACTCATTTGTGGAAGCTGATATGGCTGATCACATAGACGTAAGAGAGTGCATGAGAAGCCCTCAGAGTCCAGGAAGAGAAGGCTGAGCATACTGACAAGGTGGGTAATGCACAGCAAAACACTTTGAGGAGTGACTATCACATCACCTGATAGAGTAATTACAGTCAACAATGATTTACGATACATTTCCAAGTATCTAAAGAAGTTTCAAGCTTCCTAATGCATGTATATTTGGGGAGAAGGAACTCTAATTAGCACAATTTTATCAGCACATGTTGTGTACATATTTTGAATTATAATACTATATCCTTAAATACAAATACTGTATGTCAATGAAAACTAGATCTATCTGAATAAAAAATATTTAAAAAGACAAAATGTATAGTCACCAACCCACATTAGGTTCATAATAAACTATAGAAATGATTAGTATTTTAAAAATTTCCTGAATGCAAAATATTATAAAGGGGAGATGCCCAGGTTTGATTCCTCAGTACCCACAAAAAAAAAGCCAGCCAGATGCTGCACAACGTGGCACATGCATCTGGAGTTCATTTGCAGTGGCAAGAAACCCTGGCATTGTCTCTCGCTCTCTCTCTTACCCCTTCTTCCCTCCATACCTCCCTCCCTCTCTCTCTTATTCAATCCCAGTTCAAATGTTAGTGGGATTTTTTTTAGGAAGCTGTCTGACAGATACAGCAGCAAAAACGCTGATGTAAACAAATTGCTTTATTGTCTGACACTTATTTTATTACTATCCAGTCCCAGTAGCTTTGAGACTTAAATGTAAATTTCATCTCATCAGCGTTGGCTCATTTATGGGAGTTGAGTCTCTCCTTTCCCCGGGTAGGAGTCCTTTTCTATTCTGATAGGCTAGTGCCTCACCAGTGACAGCGGGATTCTCATTACCCTTGGCCCTGCCAGCAGGGGAAGCTTGTGTAAATCACCCTGTGAATCAGTTGGTATTTTATAGAACTTCACATCTGGTCGACTTCTTTTCTGCCTGCACATTCTCTCCCTGTACAGAGAGAAAGGATTATTAACAGCATCATCACAATGATAGAGCCGGGGGCTAGGCGGTAGATGGAGGTCTTTGGCAACACCTCTCTTGCAGGACGACATTTTTCTTTTTGTGAGGAACAGGTGCATGCGCAGAAATAAATAAGTGAAAGCAACTATCTGCACTAGTTTCTATAACCTCTTGGACTTTAATAGCAAAGGAAACAATCCCATCCAATTCTCCATGCCATGAATCAATGCATTAGTAACCTTTTCTCCACCTCTGACTTCTGTGTCCCAGAACAGTGTGTTGAGACATCCAGGAAAGTTGTTTCAAATGGTGTTTACAAGACTGTCATAAAAAAGGTCCCAGATCACACAGTAGCACTAGGCTGGAAGTCACTGCAATTCCATTAAGCTTTAAACCAGAGTGTTGGTTTGGGCTTCTGAGGATGATGAAGTTAATGGTAGAGACAGGAACTCATCTGTTATATAAAGTAATAAAAAAATAAAGGTAGTGTGGACACTACTAGCTCTATCATTGTGGGTTGCTGCTCGCCTATATAGCCTCAATTTTCTCTATGTGCTGTGACATGGAATCTAGCTTTTTCCTTTCTCCCTACTAGGTAATTTGTGTATGCATATAATCTGTTAATTGAAGGAACCTGTACAGTTCTTGCTTCTTTGAGTGTCCTTTTGATTAATGTTTTAAGTTAACATATGAAGTAGTAGAATGTATTATGGCATTTTCACACATACAGTCATTATACCTAATTCTCACTCATTCCTTCATGTCAGTCCCCTCGAAGACTGGGAGCCCTGGAATCTTTTTTTTTTTTTTTCAGAATGAGCTGTGATTAACTGTGACTCTTGCCTCTGCTAATTAGCCTTGCTGTTTCTCACTTCCTCCCTGTGTAATTTCACATTCTCATTTTTTAGCATTATCTCTTTGCCTTTCTGAAGTAATTTTTCCCCCTGACAAGTTTTAAATCACTTTAAGGTTCATATTCTTCTTTAATTTTTCTTCCATTTCTAGTAGGGGTATTTTTTTGCACAAAGATCCACAGGCACCCTTTCATGAAGCTAAAATGGTTAGTGTGAACTGTTTGTTTTCTTTTTAAAAACAGTTTCCATTTCTGTGATATATAGAAGAGTAGATTTCTCTGGCCTCCACAGATCCTGTCAACACATTATATTCTAGGTGGCCTTTGTAACATGGCTTTATAATATCATATTCTATCTTACAGGTGACTAACTGAAACTGACCACCTCTTAGTTACTAGTTACAAGCCCTTTTCTCCTCTCCAACTCTACCCTATTTCTTTTAGTCAGCTGAATTAAAAAAACAAGTTTATCTTCAAAAATAACTAAATTATTGAAATCGTCAATATATTGAGCTATGCATTTAATATTTTTGCATATGGATTGCATGTGCTGTGGGTATGCATGTTTACTTCTGATGACACACATGTGCTCAGGAGTACATGCAAATGTGTGCACGTGGATATGGAAGCCAAAGGTTGACCTTCGGTGTCTTCCTCAATTGCGTTCCACTTTATTTAACAAGTTAGGGTCTCTCACATTACCCCAGGGGTGGATAATTTGGCTACTCTGTTTCACTCTCCAAACACTGAGATTACAGGCAGGTTACCACACCCACCAGCATTGGCATGGGAACTGGAGATCCGAATTCAGGTCTTCGGGCTTGTGAGGCACGTGCCTTGCCCACCGAAGCATCACCCATGTTCATGTGTTTACTGTTATTATACAGTATTACACCATGTATTATCAAAGTATATTGAGTAGTATACTCACACTGGGTACCACACATAGAGCTCTTAGAATGTACCTGATGCCGTTGCAAGAAGTGTTGTTAGCATTGCCTATTAGCTGACTCTTGAAAACATGCATAATTTGTTCAAATAGCCGAGCACTGTGCTACATACATAAAGACCCAAAAACCATGAACTAAACACAGCATCGTGGAAAACGAAGCATTTCTCTCTAATTTCTTCTTTTGTGGATTGTTTGTTTTGTGTTGGCTAGGTTTTTTTTGTACCAATAATCCCATACAGACTGTACCAGTTTCCTTCTTGCTGAATGAGCAACACCTGACCAAAAGAAGTTCATGGAAGGAAAGGGTTTATTTCAGCTTACAGTTTCCACAGGAAGTTTCATCACAGTGGGGAAAGACATGGACAGAAGCCTGGGTCACATCTCCACAATATCCAGAAAGAAATAGTCTCAGAGTAAGCTAGCTATATCCAGTGGGGCTGGACTAATAATCCTTAAGGACCACCCTCCTCCCCTCAGTGACACACCTCCAGCTACACTCCACCATCCAAAGGGCCCACAACTTTCCCAAACTGCCACCAGCTGGGGATCAACTCTTCAGACCACATGAGGCTATGGGGGACATTTAATTCAAACTACCAAACAGACTGATACGGTCTTGTGACTTTATACTACAAAGAAACAATGAGACTATTTTAAATGGCAAAGTACTTGAAATGACTGATTCAGGGAAACCTTGGTGGTTTCTTTTTTTACCTGCTTTCATAAGTATGGTGATACGATGTGATGTGGTTCTAACTCAGACGCAATGAGAAATCATATCATTGTCTCCCCTCACCTTTTTGATGTGTGTTACATAATCAATCAGTCTTCCTATCAAGACACCTTAATTTGTTAGTCATTGCAAAAGGCCTCCCTCTTGGCACTTACAGTGTTGGTATTCAGACATGCAGTTTCCCAAATGTCATTTTTTAGGACTATTCATACATTTTTTTCAAGCTTCAAGGTTAATTTGGAGATCTTTTAACTCCCTGATCTTAGATCAATTGCAGGCAGTGCTCTTAGCATTTAGGCCCCTCTTGATTTTAAAGCTTAGCCTTGAAGTGGGTTTGGGAAGATTGCCATTTGGGGGTATTTTGTAATCACATTATTCCAAGGCATCTCTGCTTGCCAATGTAAACTGTATTTGTATGAATAAATAATCAGCACAGTCAGAGTTGGCCTGAGGCACGTCTCCGAATATGTGCAGCTCTCTGCTCATTTAAAAAAATCAATTCTCAAGACTTATAGACAGGCTGACCACATATGACTGACCTCTGAGCCTGCTCTATAAGAGCACTTGGTGACAGCAATCACATAACATGTGATTCAGTGCTACCCATGACTGCAATATTGGAATTTGAAAGACAGCATTCTGAAATGCCTAGTGGATTGTATCCACCTAAGAATGAAATTCTAGGTTCAGGGTGGGAAGTTTTGGAGTGAGGAGACTTTGGGGACATTGGTCAAATCACAGTTAATATATGTTTTGTGTTTATGGTGGTTCTTAAAATTATCTGATAGAGAAAATATTTTGTTTGCTGCCAAATATCTCTATTTGAACTTCTTGCCAAAATAAGGCTAATTATTAAACACATGCACACACACACACACACACACACACACACACACACACACACAGAGCAAACGCCGCAGTATGTTTCAGGTCCTTACCATATCCAGGCCTTCCATCCGGCATTGTGACTACTTTGGGTGTTAGTGATATGACATCCTCTTCTCTTAGGAAGTTTCTACTTCTCAGAGCCTAGGTCTCTACCCTACCCTTTCTTTCTCCTCTCAAGCAATGTGGAACACTCAAACCTGAGGGCTAACACTCAGCCAAGGTCATAACTTACCTCAGATGTGACATTGTGACTGGGTTGGCTTATTATTTGGCACAGTAATAATGGGCATAAAATGGGCTTGGCAAAAACATGTTGCTTATGACACCTTTAGAGGCACTCTATGACATAAAGACTATAGGAAGATTGCGCTCATCATTCATTACAGAAGACGGTATTACTTGTTAGGGTGGAATACCCAAGTGAAAGCAAAACTGAGGTAAAATCGAAGAATGTTACTAACTGAACAAAAATACAGAAGGCCATGATAAGCATGGAAGTGGGAACATAAAGTAGTGTAGTTTAAGTAAACTCACAAACAAGGTACTTTATTATAATCTTTCCGAAGCCCTCCTTCTGATAAGTATCATTCACCCGTTCTCAAAATGATCCCAACTTCCAGAGTAAGTGGTTTGAGCATGGTCTTGCTGACTTTCTGGAGAGTCGGTGAGGCTACCTTTATATCCAGATAGCATAATGTAAATGTAAGGGGTTTTTATTTGTTGTTGTTGTTTTTTTTTTGTGGTAGAACTTCAGGGCCAATGGTTGAGATTTAAGATTTTGGATTTAAGTTTTAAGACAGTTTAGTGGAACATAAGTCTCTAATCTGCATAAGCAAGGATGTACAGCAATGACACACTGGAAGAGACCTTGGTTGTCACACTGCAGAATATTTATCTTATATAGAAACAACTTTTGATCCAGTGCACCTGGTCCTCTGTCAAATAACAGCTCATATCTTTCCTGAATTTAAGGTAGAGAAAACCCAAAACCCAGTATGTTTTAGAAAGTAATAACGGGATACTTGAGCCCCTTTAATCCAAAAGCAATAGTTGACCAAAAAGAGAACAATCTTAAATTATACATTGATGCAATGAACACTTAAATGTTTTTATACTTAAAAAAAATTCCCAGAACCAGGCATGGTGGTGACACATGCCTTTAATCATAGCACTTGGGAAGGTATGTAGGAAAATCACAATGAGTTAAAGTCCTGCCTGGGCTACAGAGGGAGTTCCAGATCAGAACCTGGGCTAGAATGAGACCCTGCTTCCAAAAAAAAGTGACTGGTTCTTAGTCATATTTGAAGGCATATGCCTATAATCCCAGCAGAATGAGGCAAGAGAATCCCAGATTCCAAGCCAGCCTGGACTGCATAAGGACATCCTGTCTCAAAACAAAAAACAACAACAACAAATACCACTGTTTTTTAAGACCCTTTCCATAGGTAGGGTTTAAGTTTTCATGAAAAGTCACAGAGTAAACAAGGCATCATGGAAGGTTGAAAAAAAATCAGTTGAGAGAGTAAATCTCATGCTCTGTTCTTATTGGGATTAAAATTATAAAAATTACAGTGTGAACAAAAATTCTATGAAAAGTCTCTGAGAACTCACTTGTAGATAATTATGCATTGTTACTTTGGTAAAATTTGGATATTATGATCAATATGTTTAGAAATAATCACTACTAAAAACAACAATGAAATCCAGATTTTCAAAGAAGGATTACATAGGAAGAAAGGACAAAGAATGGGTTTATCCCATAACCCAGCAGTCTGGCCCATTGTCTGACACAAAGCAAGCCTTTAATAAATGTTCAGGGAAAGAATGGCTTAGTGAACTCAAGCATGGACTCATGATAATAAGGGAAGTGAAATCTCAACAGATCCTGAAATCATATTTGAGTGTCTCATGGTTTTCAGAAAAGCTCTCCAGTATATTTAAAGGAATTTATATAAAGCCTCCATTGTTCTACTTGATATTTTTCATAATATTATTTGTTCATTACTGCTTTTTTAACAGTTAAAAAGTGTGTTGTGTGTGTGTGTGTGTTGAGTGTGCAGATGCCACAGTATCTATCTTCTCCCTCTACCTTCTTTCTGAGACAGTCTCTTGTGCTGTGTCTTTGAACACCAGTCTAGCTGTCCTTGGACATTCAGATTCTCCTGGTTCTGTCTCTCATGGCCACAGGAATGCCAGGATCACAGATGTTTGCACCACTTTGTGTGTGGCTCTATATGGGAAGAAAACTCAGGCCGGTAGGTTTACAAGCAAGTGCCTTTAACCACTGAGCAATCTCAGAGGCCGATTGCTGCTTTTAACTAAGGAACATGTTTGGTTTTCTTTATCCTGGTAGTCTTTAAAACAAAGCAAAGCAAAATGAAAGAAGACAAACGTAAACCAAAAGAGAGAAGAAAAACAGGCAGGAAACACCAGCCTGCCCTGCTGAAGAGAGTCATGTGAATCAGAGTCAATGTACTGGAACGTCCTTATTAAATACCAATCCTCTCTTGAGTAGAACATTTAGGCTATAAATATAAAACAAACACAAGCCAAGAGACATAAGATATTTTGCTGTAATATTTCCCACTTCATACGTAATAAGGCATTCATGTAGGAACATAATTAGAAGCAAGAACACTGCCCAGGTATAATATGAGAAAATTAATGTGACAATGAGAACATTAGCTTTTGCCTTCTTGAGTTTAAACTGAAATTTGTGCTTTCAGCATTCCCTCTAGGAACCTTTGTACATTTTATTCTCTTGATTATTTTTTGAGTTAAAAAAGCCACAAACCCTGTCTTTAACTCCCCAAGAGCCTGTTTGTTCCTAAAACAACAGGCTCAAAATTATAGCTATGCAATTATCACTCACACACTGGTCTTAAAAAGCCCAGCTGTGTACACATCACATGATTCAAGAAACTATTTAGATAACTATTGTCTGATATTGTTTTATAATTATAAAATGATTATCTGGTATCAGAATTCTAAAACTATGTGTTTATAGCTAGAAACTGACAAGTTGTTTGACTCATAAGTAAGCAAGTGCTATGTAAGCACTAAATATTAGCAAACATGCATTTCATTTCATTTAAAGGAAGACATTAATTTAGGGCTTTGCACATGCTATACACACAGTCTATCACTGAACCACAAAGCTAGCACACTCCTGATTTTTCTTAAATTGTATTGTGAGACAAAGTCTCACTATGCTGCCTAAACTAACATCAAATTTGTAATCCTCCTGCCTCAGCCTTCTAAGTAGCTGGGATTAAAGACATACACCACCACATCCAATTTCAATATTTAAATTGATATTGCTTTGAGTTTCAATATTGAAAAATATTGAATATTTTCAATGTCCAAAATGCAGAAGCTGTTGGGGATTTCCTTCCTGCATTGACCTGTTACCTCCCTTGTTTGATCTTAAGTGATGTTAATTAAAGCTCAGATTGAATATTTTATATTGTGTTCTGTTTCTCCTTCCTGGTGGGAAATAAATTAAATGCCTAATATCACTTGGAGACTTTTGAAAGCAATGTGAAATTCCCAGATAATTAACTCTGAGAAAATCACTAGAGCATCCCATCTTGTGTCACTTAATTGGACAGAAGGATAAAGAGATTTTTAGGGAGAGAAACTTCTTCCTTCCTGGGTGATCCTTCAGATCAACATCCAGTGATGTTTATGGGACAAAAATCTTAAATCCAGTGACTTTACCCAAAAAGGAAGCTAAAACAACACGTTTTAAGGTTTTAATATTCATTATTGATTTAATAAAAATAAGCTGAAGGACAGAACATGTTTAGCTCTCAAGACAGGACAAAAGGAGTTATTTGGTAGAGCAATGAAGTCAGTAAACAATTCAGCCTAAAGCACAATCTTCCTATAAAAACAATGTACAATATACAATGCATTGCTTCTCCAGTATCTATAAGTTTCCCAATTCAGTGAGCAATTTATTCAGTCAGAAAAAAAATAATTTATACAAAATTAAAGAAAGAACACAAGACTCAGGAAAGCTAGCACCAAATAACATTTTTCTAATGGTTTAAATAAATGGCATAAAGCTTTAAGTTTCAAAGGTTCATTGTAATCTAGTCCAGTAAGAGAATAAAGTGAAAGTCAATGGTATATATGAACTTCAAAGGAGAGAAACCACAGCTGTCATAAGATGGGTGTATATATTCTACATCAGTTATATTTAAATTATTATTTCTTAGATACTACTTATTTTCTTTTTTTTAATTTTTTTATTGTCCATAATGAGTTACAACATTTAGTGGGCAAACAATGAGTTGTTATCCCCAATTCCCCACTGCCCTCCCCTCCCCCCTCAACTGGATAACCTCCTCCATGGGTCATCTGGATCAGTCCTTGTGACAGGGGACCATGGATAGACTAGTAATCAGCCAGGTTCTCTTTATGCAGACTAGAAGAAAGAAGTGTGACGTTATGAATGTGGGGTAAGGGATGGGGGGAGGGGAATGGCTTAAGCAAGAGGGTAAACCATATTAGGTTCAAAAACATAAAATCCTTATGAGCATACTGTAACCTATTGAGAAAGTAGTGAGTGTCGCCTGGCAAGAGGGACCATGAGTAGTAGGGGACAGAGTTTAAGCCTGTGATTAATTAGACCAGCCTGACAACCCCTGGTTCCAACCACTGGTTCCTTCCCTCACTGAGCTGTTGACCAAAG
>PVHP010048301.1:0-12583 GCA_004024765.1 Zapus hudsonius | reverse complement strand
CAATATATATGATAATAGGATCATTAAAATTAAGTGATTCGGGCCCTGGTATGTGGCCTGGCCTAGTGGTAGCACAGATCACAGGCCTGGAGTCAATTACCAGCACTCAAAAAAAAAAAAAAAAAGGTAAATCATTCCTTAATATTTCAAGCCAATACTGAAGCTGATATGAGAAATTGAGGCACACAGAACTGGCACCGGGGACTGAGTGGAGAATCAGGAAGAAAGTTTATTTTCACACCAGCGTGGGCCCAGGGAAATCTCTTTCAAAACCTGGACCCCGTTTCTTGATGGTTCAAAGTATATATAGCTTATCTTGGGCTAATCTAGTTATTAGTTCTCAGAGCTCAGAGCCCCAGCCAGGGACCTTAAGTATGAGATAGGCAAGTTTTACAGAAACAAGAAAATGGTTAGTTAGCAGGAAGATTCCTGCAGCTGTCCTATGGAGATAAAAAGAAACATAATATGATTTACAGTATAAGATGAGGCTACAACACAAATCATGGCCTTGAAACAACAAAAATGCAGTGTTGGACACAACCAGGACAAAATACAGTACAGAAGGTAACTTTGGTGCCGAGGTTTCTAAATCTCACTCCAATTTTCATCTCAAGATCTCTTAACCTACATTATAATCTGAAATATCTTTGTGTTAACTTCCACAGAAGTATTAGTAATAGTAGTGAAACATACTTGAAAGTATTTTTGTAATTGAACTTTTTGTCAGGTTATTTTTCTAGTGTGTTAGTCAGCTTTCTTTAACTATGATGAAATATCTTGAGAATCAACTACAAAGCAGAAAAGTCAAACCAGGTTTTCAGGGAGGTTTTAGTCCATGTTCCCTGGAGAGCATCATGATAGGAAAAAATTGTTCCCTGTGGCGAGCCCCCTGCCCAGTGAGAGGAACAACACCACGACTCGAGGATTCTTCTCAACACACTTTAATGGAGAGCCTTTGCTTGAAGGGGGGGAAGGAAGCGAGGGGCCCCGAGCACTAACAATCAGCCGCTTTTATAGGAAAAGAGACACGGATCGTCCCATGATTGGCTGGCTCCTGCCTGCCACCTCCAGGCGCCACGGGATTGGCTAGGGACAGTTTCTCAAAGCATTGCCTGAGGTGGAGTTGTTTCCCACTTGGCTGCAAGAGAGGGGGCGCCGTCCTGCCATGGCGATGTCCCGGCTCCCTGCAGTTCCCCCCATGGTAACTAGGAGATGAAAGAAAGATGAAGGGCCAGTATTTTAACTCCTTTCCACTAGGCCTCACCTCCTAAAGGTTCCACAACTTACTAGCTCCATAGGTGAAAGACCAAGACTTCACTATGGGTCCTTTGTAGTATATTCAGCTGTAGCTTCGGGATTCCTAAATAATGCTTTGACTATTCCCTCTGTCCCTAACCTTTTATAATGATAACAAAATCATAAAGCATCTAGACATGAATTTGATTTGGGTATCATGGAGACAGTGCAAAACCAAAAGTATTATTCTATGTTACATTATTTTGTAAGGCAACGCTTTACAGCTGTGTAATAGATTTATATTACTAAAACTACCAAGTATTAAAAGTAATATCTTTAATTTGAGTATAACAAATTAAATCAAAGTAATTCTCTTTTTGCACCCAGGAAAATACAGAGAAAATAAATCATGAATCTATCAATGAAGAAGAAAATTCAGCTGCCAAGAGAGAAATAAGCCAGGAAGACGTTGAAGAAGTTTGGAGATACACTATTCTGACCTAGTAAGATGAAGCTAAATTTTAATCAAGTTCCTAAAACATTCAGATTATTAGTTTGGTGTTTTCATCCAAATATGCAAATGAATAAAATCATTAATTTTTAAAGCTTACAATTTAATCTATATCTGTGTTTAGGAAATGCCTTTGCTTTAGTACAGTTGAAATTGGAATATTTTGCCTTTTCTTGAATTGAAGTTATGGTCTGGGATTTACATTGGAGTCCTTTGAATGTTGTTGGGATAGGTAATATTTGAAAACAAATAATAAATATAATTCTTGGATGTTTTAAGAGAAATGAAATACAAGTCATACTCATTTATAGTCTAGTCCTCTTATGGAGAAAAAAGGCTTATATTCTTTCTTTTTAGCTTACAAACCATTTTAGGTGTAACAGCCCTAGAAGAACTCATAAATCCAAGCCAAGTAATTCCTCAATATATAATGTACAACATGGCCAATACAAGTAAGCATGGAGTAGTTATACTACAAGACAAATCAGGTAGGTATTAAAAGAAGATAGAGTCTTTTAAAACTTGGTTGCTAAGATTACAGCTGTTAGGGAACACAGAAATAGAGCTTACTGCCAACTTATCTGCTTATCTGAATGTCTTCCCATAGAAATTTATAAATAGTTGGTGGCAATGGTTATGCCGTTTTATGATCCTTAAGGACAACAGAGATCATTACAGTCTCTCAAAATGGCTACAATACAATGTTGAAGTATTTTCTTAAGACATAATTAAAATTTTATTGTAACTTGTTCTTAGATTAATAAATTGCATGAAAAAAATAAAAGCAAAAAAAAAAAAATAGAGACCTTGAAAGTAGAACTCTTACTTGAAGCTCAATTGTTTTATCATCATGGGCATTTTCATAATAATGATGTAATAATTTTAGGTGAATTTTATTCATGCTCTTAAAAGAAATTATTTAGTCATAGACTGAATTAATGCATTTTTAAATGACATAAATATCCAAAATATAGGCAAACAAAAACTATTGAGAGCCTACAATGTACCAGAGATATTGTTAAAGATTTACTGATGAGCAAGATAGAAATAGTGGCAACTGAAAGATTTTAAGCAGGCGTCAAGTATAAAAGTACTCTAATATTTGATAAACTGCATTTCAATCACAGTTTTCATTAAAGTCAGTGATATTCAAGTAACATAACACAAGACAGAACTCAAGCAGGAATGAATAAAAGATACTGTAAAAATAAGCATTAGGAGTTAATATCTGAGCATTCCCTTCCCCTATAATTCAGCTTTGATTTTGAAGTAGACAACTGTTTTATGTATGGTAGATACAGTCAAGCTCAAAGTCTTTAACTTTTTAAATAATTTTTGTATTTTAAGATATTGACCCTAAAGTTCAATATATAATAATTTTCATCCTAGTAATGCACCCCTATATAAAAATGTATATATACACATATAGTTATATAAGTATAAAGTTTTAAAATGCCATAGTATCACAAAAACTCATTTTTTTATACAATGTTTATATTTCTGTATCTAGATGACCTTCCACACTGGGTATTATCTGCCATGAAGTGCCTAGCAAATTGTAAGTTACAGTGTATAGGCATGCGTACGTGTGTGTGTGTGTGTGTGTGTGTGTGTGTGTGTTATATTGATAACATTTAATAAGAATCAAGAAAATGGTTTAAATTTATAAAAATCCGAATAAAAGTAAGGGGTATTATTACTTTTGATGTTGAAATAATATGCAAGTAGAATTAATTGTATTATGATCGCTATGAGTTTTTTGCCAGCCTGGACTACAGAGTGAATTCCAGATCAGCCTGGGCTAGACTGAGACCCTACTTTGAAGAAAAACAAAAGCCAAAAACTATAGACTACAGTAATTGCTGTAGTGAAGCCCAGAATACTGAAGGAATAGCTTGGAAATAGCAGGTTGTGAGTAGAATAGGTTGAATCAGGAATGAACCACATTTCCATCCTTTTGCCACCTTTTCTTATCACATTCAGGTGCTTTATAGCAACTTCTATTCTAAGGATATATTGATAGGAAAAGATTTATTGTTAGTCTGTATATAAGTTTTTAGCATTTCATTGATCGAGCTTTTTCATGGTGATCAATTGTAGTTGATGTTTATAATTTCATACAGTTACAAATCCTAATTGCTTTCAAAATAAATTTAGATATTAAATTAATATATTTGAAAATTTTACTAGGATTCTATAAATGTTCAGGATAAGTATCATTTGTTGTACAATGGGTATCAATATGACAAAAAAATAACAATATACAAAAGTGAAGTCACAGAAACATTTTGTTTTTGAAGTTAAGGTAAAGATTCTGACCATAAGCATAAAACTTGAATTTCTTTTTCCCCCAACGTGTAGGAATAGTCGTGTATATGTGTGTGTGTGTGTGCTTTTTAAAGTATCTATTTTTTTCCTTATCTAGAGAGTTTCAGATATTAAAATAAAACAAAATGCGACCATTGAGCACTTCCAGTGACTTCCACTAAAAATATCATACACAACACTTCCAGCCTTTAGATTGGGGCAGTATAGGTTGTTAACCATCACTCCTCTATGAAACACAGTTTAAACTTCTTAAGTATATTTTTTTAATTATATTTAAATTAAAATATATTTTTCTCTACTTCTTTTGCCTGCTACTTAGGGCCAAGAAATAATGATATGAATCATCCAACGTATGTTGGATTTGAGCGTGATGTATTCAGAACAATTGCAGATCATTTTCTAGATCTCCCTGAACCTCTACTTACATTTGAATATTATGAGTTATTTATAAATGTATTAGGTATGTATGGATTACTTATTATTTTCATTCTATTAAAATTTTTGGATTCTAAAAGTTTAAAGGTTTGAAAGCATGGTTACTATAAAAGTGGTAAGCTATAATTATTACAGCGATATTTTGATTGTTGTCGTCTAATGATTCAAATATGTTGTTCTAACACTAATTGCCCAATATTAACTGTCCTACAATTCAGTGTAGTTCAGATTCAACTCCCTGGAGGTAGCAAAGAGCCAAAGGACTGTTCTCATTCCTTATATCAGCTACAAATGAGATCCCTTGGCTACCACAGTTCTGCCCAGCCAACTACCAACTCAGGAACTTATTCTAGCCCATCTCTAGGTCAGTAATTCACTACAGAATTCATGAAACTCAGGAAAATGCCTATATTTTTCAGTTTGTCAGCAACAGCCTAAGGGAAGAGATGCATGTGGAGGGGTAAAAGGGCACATAGCCCTTGGGAAAGATATCCTTCTATTACATCTGTGTGTTTGCTAACCCAAAGCTGCCTGAGCTCCATTGTCAGAATTGAAGGTTTTATATTGAAATGACTGACTAAATTACCAGCCTTTACTGATTGAAGATAATCTTCAGCCCCCTTCTCTTCCCATGATGTAACAGGTGAGGCACACACCTGGGAAGCCATGAGGTTCTTTCTTTAGCACAAACTCAAGTATGTTCAAATAGACTCTTCATGAGTAACAAGAATTTCATCACTCATGAAATTCCAAGGATTTTAAGAGCTCCATGTCAGGAACCAAAAACATTAATATTGATAAAACTGACTTCCACATCCTTGGATTCAAACAAGATGAAAAATAATTTAAAAAGGAAAATATACAGCTATACTGAATATATGCAGAACTTCTTTTCTTGTCATTGTACTCTTAATAACTGCTTACATGTTTCACTTTGTATTGGGTATTATAAATAATCTAGAGATGATTTAACATATATGAGAAGATGCTTAGATGATGATATGTACATTGTACCTTTTACATAAGGGACTTAAACCTGCAGATTCTGGTGCCCATGGGTAGTCCTGGTACCAGTTCTTTCATGGATACCAAGAGGTGACAGTATATGCTCTGTTTTACACAGTTGCTTTATAATTAAAAGGTTTCTAGTAATTGTAAAATAAAAACAAATTTATCTAATTAGGCTGTTAAAATATTTTTAATTATTTGTATCACAAATGAGAATGCCACTTGTCAGTCTTGCATGTTTATAACTGAATGCTGCATGTATCCTAATGAAGTGACCTCTGAATTAAGCTACTGCTGTTGTAACTTTGCTGTTTGTATGCTTTATGTTTTAACTTTACTATTGTTTTTGTTTTATTTTTGTCCACTGTCAGACAGTTGCATCTTAATTTTTGTTTCATTTCCTGTTAGTTGTTTGTGGCTACATCACAGTTTCAGATAGACCCAGTGGAACACATAAAATCCAAGATGCTCCACAGTCTTCAGAAAACCTTCATTTAAACAATTTGAATTCCTTCAAATCAACTGAGTGTCTTCTTCTCAGTCTGCTTCACAAAGACAAAAGCAATGAAGAATCTGATTCTACTAAGAGACTGTCAAGAAGTGATCAAGGATTTCAAGAAAGATTTGTCAAGAAAATGCAGCTAGTTAACTTAAGAAATAAAAGAGCCAGTGCTATTGACATAATGGGAGGAAGCTGTCATAATTTAATAGGCTTAAGTAATACACATGCTCTGTCCTCTAGCATCAAACCTAGGTGTTCTTCTTTGGAAGGAGTTTTAGATAGGCCAGAGAATTCAAGTGAAAAGTTGTCCAGTATCTTCCATCATTCTGTTCTTAGCATAGAAGGACAAAATAAGGAATTTTTAGTATCAAAGTCCGAACAGGAGGAAAGTATTCAAAAGTCACTCTGTGTGGGTTTTAAAAGAACTTCAACTTTGACTTTTGAAGATCAGGAGGAATTATGTAATGGGAAGTGCAAATCAAAACAGCTTTGTAGATCTCAGAGTTTGCTTTTAAGAAATAGTACAAAGCAGAATAGTTATGTCAACACACCAGTGGCTGAAATTATCATGAAACCAAATCTTGGACAAGGCAATACAAGTGTGCAAACAGCAATGAGAAGTGAATTTGGAGAGCCTAGTACCACAATCAATAAAAGACTGTGCAAAAGTGCAGTTGAACTTTCAGAGAATTCTTTACCTCAAGCCTCTATGTTGACTGGCACACAAAGTAAGGCTGCTTTTGATGCATGTAATATTAACTTTTAGTGCTTACTAACTGTTTTGTTTACCTGGCTTTTTTGTTCCTCCAAGAAATTATTTAAGAGACTTCTGTTATGGCATAACCAGCATTTATTCTATCCTACTCCATGCACTTATTTTCTTTTCCTTCAATTTCACCTATTCTATGGTCACTTTATATTAAGTAAAGGATTTTAATACTTAGTAATAGGTTGTGAAAAAAATGATGCTCATACTCTTCAGGGATGTGAAAATTTCTAAATATAGCTAAAATAAATGAAAAACTAAGATGTTACCCCCTTTATAGAAGTGAATATGCTAGTCATATGAAACCTAGTATCATTGATGATTTTTTTGGGGGGTGGCTTTGCCTTCTAGGTTTGCTGCAACCTCACTTAGAGAGAGTTGCCATCAGTGCGCTACAGTTATGTTGTTTGTTACTTCCCCCACCAAACCGTAGAAAGCTTCAACTCTTAATGCGCATGATTTCTCGAATGAGTCAGAATGTTGATATGCCCAAACTTCATGATGCAATGGGAACAAGGTCACTGGTAAGTATAATTCTTATGATGGAAAAAAATTAGATCTGGTTCATCAACTAAAACCAAACTATCTGAAAGAACTACCCAAGTGATATCTTCTTTTTAAATTTGTTGCTTGTGGGTTCGAATGGCTCTTAAAATCTACTTTTCCTAGCAACAAATAGTGGTAAAACGCTTCTTTGTGTCCAGTCTGGTAAGCTCTTACACCCTAGTACTAATCTGGACAGAGAGCTTTGTGGTGATAGGGCCAGTCAGAACATAATATATTGCTTTGTGTCTATTTTGTTTGGAAGAAGGAAGAGAAGATATAGGTACTATAGAAAGTTTAAGGTCACTACAACTCTGTGAAATAGAAAGTCTATTTCTAGAGTATGAAATAGAGTAACAAATCTATGTATAATCTGTCAAAGTGTTTCAGAGGCAGTAAGCAAGTGGTATCAAAATTATGGTAATAGGTCATTGTGGACAAGAAGTTGGAAGAAATTGTTGCCAAGCAGTCTGATTCAGGCTTCTTGGAAAATGAGGTAGAGACATCTATATGCAAATATCAATTAGAAATGAATCCTTAAAATAATCTCTCTCTCTCCCTCCCTGTTTTTCTCCTTCCTTCCTTCCTTCCCTCCCTCCCACACTGTCTTCTGTCGTCTTTGAGAATTGGTACTTTCTTAGACACCATCTACATTTTGTGAAATATTCTCATAATACGGGATCTGGAACTATGCTCTGTTCCTCTGATCATTATAGTTCTGATCATTACAGTTCTTTAACAATGATATCACTGATATAAAGAACAAAAAATGTTCTTGAGTAATTATGGCACTATTGACAAGAATTTAGTAAGGGATGTATTGAGGGACAATGAAAGAGTAATAATTTTAGCTTTCTAAAGTTACTAAGCTGGTGAACCAGAATATCAAGGCAAAGGGTTGTTTCTTGATTCCTCCACATAAAAATGATTATGTAGATTGCATAACATTAGGCAAATGCTAAAGAGGATGAACCAAAAAATACAACATTGGAAGTATAGGAGTAAATGAGTATAAAGGATAAGAATATTAAAAAAAAAAAAATAAGGCAGGGCTAGAGAGATGACTCAGCAATTGAGCTTGCCTGCAAAGCCCAAGGACCTGAATTTGATTCCCCAGTACCCACATAAAGCTAGATGCAGCAAGTGGTGAATACATTTTGATTCCGTTTGCATTGGCTAAAGGCCCTGGTGTGCCCATTCTCTGAATGTGTCCCATGTGTTATATCTTCTTGTTTGTTTATGTGAAGTCCTTATTCTCTATCAGCCTTTTTGCTTAAGCATAAATCTATATGACATTGATAGAGCCTACAGTGAATAAAGTTGTGATAAAATTAAAGAAAAACCCAAGACTTTAATAACCTTTAAACTGTGTTAAGGAAATACATAAGTATTTTTAAAGGATTAAAGCATAATAGAATTATCTTCCTAACTGTAATAAATTATTTTCACATATTTTAAACTGAAGTCTGCTATCATTTTATGCTAATACTTCTTGCAATGCTACCTGATAATTACATTGTAATTTGTATGAAGCCTTAGGTTCTTAACTTGATGTCTTCATGTTTCTAGATGATACATACTTTTTCTCGGTGTGTACTGTGCTGTAATGAAGAAGTAGATCTTGATGAGCTTCTTGCTTCACGATTAGTTTCCTTCTTAATGGATCACCATCAGGAAATTCTTCAAGTGCCCTCTTACTTACAGACTGCAGTGGAGAGACATCTTGACGACTTAAGAAAGGGCCATGTAGGTCTTTCGAGTCTTGAAAGTCTACATAGTTTTTTGCAAGTAGAAAATTCATCTCAAACTAGCCCCATCAAAAAGAGGTACTGTGAACTAATTAAATAGTCTCCCAAAGCCCGTCGTCTGGTGGAGATTCAGGTAGCAATGGGAAACTTCTTAGCCTTCTGTCTCTTATTCCCATCTTGGTCCTATATGGGCAAATGGCTCCTCCACATGGAATGTGGCTGATTGAAGTTCTTGCACTACATACACATCCTTGGGTTTCAGAACCAAAGGAGAAGGCCATCTGTCATAGTCAGCCACACGCCGCTGGGATGAATCTTCAAACCAGGCCCAATTTGGGGGAGGAAAGTATTTATTGCAACTACAGGTTGAAGGGAAGTTCCGTTCACAGGTTCGAGCAGACAGAAAAACCCATCACCAACACCACACACAGAACAGGAAACAGGCAGGAAGGCTGGGGGGAGAATTCTTTCCCCTTTATATAGGCTTAGGGTTGGGTCTTGCAATCCTATCCCAGACTTAATGGCTTCCTGAGTCTCTGGAATTTCCTTCCTGCACTGCCCACACAGGAAAGGATGTTTACTTCCAGCTTCTTTGAGCTTCTTTACATCCTGCCCCTTGCTGGAGAGGCTGCCTTCCTGTAAACATCCTCAGAGACTCACCCAAGATTACTTGAAAGGTCTAATTGACAACAAATCTTAACCATCACACCATCCTTTCACCTTGGTATACACTCATGATTGATCCAATCCTAGTAAAATGTATATCCTTTGGGTGTTTGAAGATGGGTAGCATTGATAGCCTTATTCTGATTGGCTCTATATAGTTAGGAAAGATTTGTTCTTCAAAAGGGAGAGGTTAGAGGAAGTAGGATGGGCAGGAATTGTTGGAAAAGGGGGGGATACCAGATAGCAAAAAGTGACAGACACTACCATTCCAAATATCACTATTTCATACTCTGAATAAAACCCATGGTTTATACAGTGACAATAGCTACCTTTAAGGCTTATTGTGTGCTAAGCACTAAATAGACCAAAAGAAGTTAAAGAACTTGTTAAAAGTACAATAATAGGAGGTTTTAGATGAAGCTGGTACTTGGGTCCTGCTGACTTGTCACTACTCAACTATGCAATACACAGTTACTATAGCAAATGTTTAATGCCAAAATGACAGATACTCCTACCAAAAGAACTTTACCAAGGAAGAGCATGACCAGAATTGACAAATTTTGCTCTCATTTTCTCACTGCAGATTAAAAATCCTGGAGATCGATTAGTTGCTGCTTTGCCAACTTACTCTTATTGTAAGCAGATCAGTGTTCAGGAGTTTGAGGAACAAAAGTTCTCTACCTCTCAGACTGCAATTGCAGAACTTTTAGAGAATATTATTAAAAATAAGAGCTTATCTCTGAAGGAGAAACAAAAGAAACTCAAACAGGTAAGATGATAAGCAACTTCTCAATCATGTTTCCTATATGCTATTAATGATTGCTATTGTTAATGACATTTGGGATCTTATATAATGGATTGTATGTAGCTTTAGTTATATAAATCACATGTTATTTTGCATGATCTGTGTACATAAAGCTACTAAAATACATGAGTGCCTACTTGATTCTACTCTTTATCCTAAATTTTAAGATAATGATAATAATAGACCTTGTTTTTTTTTTCTTTTTTAGGGAAACATATCAAATCTGCATTTTGCATATCTCTGCCTGACTTACCACTACCATTTAGAATTTTTAGCTCTAAGGCAAACCCAGTAGCCACATGTTTCTGGCAAGAAAAATTCAATGTCTGGGACATTAAAAAGAAATGTGAACTGTATATACATATCCCTGTGACCTTCATGAGTTTTACTAATCAGAAAAAAGATTGGTATTTAGGTTTAGAATCTTGGTGCTAGAAAGGTCGACATGGAGTTTAAGATGAGAATTAGCACAAAATAATCTTTGAATGTTTGTGCTAGGAAGGATCTGACAGATGTTTAGATATACCTTTCACAAATGTGAAAAGCAAGGATGAGGAAAGATAAAATCAAAGGATACTTGACTGGCTTCATCTTGGGAAATCATGTTTAGGAAGTTCTAATTCTTTCCCTCATTTTTAAGTTTCAGAAAGAATATCCCCTGATCTATCAGAAAAGATTTCCAACCACAGAGAGTGAAGCAGAACTTTTTGGTGACAAACCTACAATCAAGCAACCAATGCTGAGCTTAAGAAAGCCAAAGCTTCGCAGTCTAAGATACTAACTTAGAGATGACCTAATAGTGGTAAAACTAGTAAATGAAGCCATACCTGAGAACCTATCTACTAAAAAGGTAGTCTATTAATAAGGTCTCCATTTCAGTGACATTATGTGAAGAGGTACCAATATAGTCTATTCATAACTGCCAAGAAGCTTCCGGATCTCAGCTGAGATTACCTAGCCATAGGTGATACCCAGGATTTTAAACTGAAAACAATATTGTTTATAACAGTTATCTATAAAAGCCATCATGATTGTGTTCTTCCAGATTAAGCTGGAGTTTTGTGCTATGGGTTCTAGCTAAAGAACCAGTTGTTGCTTCTTTGCCTCTAAATGTAAGAATGTGAAGGCTGCTTGAAAGCTCACTTCCCAACTTGTGAAAGTTACAGTCTTGTATGCTTTTGCTCTCAGTGTGTGTGTGTCCGTGTCCGTGTCCATGTCCATCCCATTCTGGCCTCAAAATCACCATCTCCTGCCTTGGGCTCCTAAATCTAAGGATTACAGGAGTCTGCCACCACACCTGTCTTATGTATGTTTTTAAAATATGTTTATATGATATAAGATTTTTGTTTTTCCTTAAACATTATCCCAACTGCTTTAGTCCTTCATTTTTTCCATAAATTTCTTTTGAAATTTTGTATTCATAATCCTAGAAAATAGAAATAGAAAAGTAGTATGAGGCAATTGTATTCATTCAGAAGGAATTATGTAGCAATTCTGTGTGTCTTTTGATGTTTCTCAAATGTAGATCCAGTGATGCATAGGGCGGAAAATGTTTTTCTTTCAAGCATTTATCTCCCACTCTAGGGTGGTGTACCTATTATTAAGTCCTTCACTGACAGTCTATTTGCTGACATCAAGACATGAAAACCTTTAGCTGAAGATACTTGAGAGCTGTTCTAGTATTTTCAAGTTGGTCAAACTGCAGTCACTTGGATGCCCAGAGCCTGGTTTATGCATCTTGAGAAGCATCAAAAGGCCCACAGCATTGCTACATAGCTATTAGTGTTACATACGTATTAGTACTTTTGCAACAGTCTCACAATGTAGCTCAGGCCCTCCAGGTGCTGGGATTGCAGGTATGTGCCACCATACTTGGCTAGGTACTTTTTAAACTCTATAAGCCATTCTTCCAGTATTCAGCTAACTTTAAGAATCAGTGCCCTAAACACTGGTCTACAAACATAAATGTAAGGATGATGGGCCTTTACCTTTATTTTTCTCATTGGCAGAAAATACCCAGTGTCAGTATCTCTTA
>PVHP010048300.1:0-12580 GCA_004024765.1 Zapus hudsonius | reverse complement strand
CTCATCCACCACAACTCAGGGAACTATGCGGAAGAGGGGGCGGAAAGATTGTGAGAGCCGTGGTGGGGGAGACTATCCAGAGGTACGGACAGGAGAACCTGGCTGATTACTAGTCTATCCATGGTCCCCTGTCACAAGAACTGATCCAGACGACCCATGGAGGAGGTTATCCAGTTGAGGGTGGAGGGGAGGGCAATGGGGAATTGGGGATAACAACTCATTGTTTACCCACTAAATGTTGTTACTCATTATGGACAATAAAAAAAAATCTAAAAATATTGTGACCCACATTATCCAACTATATACCACCAAGGATATACCTGAAGGAATCGAGGTCAGCTTACAATGAAGGGACCTGCAAATTTATAATTACAAGGCCAAGTTATAGAATAAGACTAACAGTCTAACAATGCATGACTGGATAAAGAAAATATCAAACATTGATTATACCTGTACGTATGTATTTGATGTACTGTTATGCAGCCATAGGAAAGATACTCCTAGAGACTGCAGGAATATGGATGCAATTGGAGATCATCCTGTTAAACAAAATAAGACACGATCATATGTTTTCTCCCATATGTGGGATTTATGGGGAGAAAGGACATTAAAGTGACAGGGTTATTGAAGGAGAAAAGGAGTTACTAATTGGTTCACTGAGGAAACAAAAAAGAAGAGAGAGACATACAAATTGGGGGAAAATTAAGTTAACTGAATGTTTTTACAATTGGAAAGACTTCTCAGAGAATTGTCAAGAATTCACATAAAAGTAATTAAAACTAATAAATTAGTTTAGGAGAATTGCAAAGTACTACTTAACATCAAAACATGTGAAATAGTTAAGGATTAATTTAATAAAACATAAGCTCTATATGTGCAATTTCATGTCTATGAACAGATGTGCAATGAATATATGCCAGTCACAAATTTAAAATATATTTGAAAGCACAATGTTGCTTAAGTATCAATCCACACAAATTTGTTTATATATTAAACATGCTGGCAATCAAAGGAACAACACTACTGTGGACCTTCAAAATAGAAAATTTCAAGCTGATTCTGGCAAAGCACTGGCAAGAGAAACAAACCAGTCAAAGCAATTCACTAACACATGACGGCACAATGGTGCTCTGGATGTTGAGACCTGACACAGGGCTAATGTAATGGACACTCTCCTTTTATTTACAATTTTAGAACTTTTAAAATTTTGTATTAAGAACTTTAAGAATAAGTTTAGCAGATTAGATGGTGGATAAGTAACAGCATTGCCAGGACTCTCTCCGTAATGGTTTCATTTTCCAGCTGTGATCCAAACTTTGGACACCGGCCGGACCTGAGCCTGGGCCCTCCGTCCCCCCCCCCAGCTACTGTGCCAGCACAGACCAGGTTCCCCAGCGGCTCTGTGCTCCACAGAGGAGTGGAGAGCCAAACCCTCAACCACTAAAAGCTCCCGCCATTGACCCTGCACGGTAGTTCCTTGCATCATATCAGACCATAGTACAATAAAGGTAGAAGTTAACAATGAAACAGGGTCCAGAAAATATACAAAGTACTGGCGCCTGAATAATTCAATCCTAAAAAATGATTGGGTGATCCAAGAAATGAAACAGGAAATTCAGAATTTCCTAGTAATAAATGATGACGATAACACATCATATCAGAATTTATGGGACACAATTAAGGCAGTCCTGAGGGGAAAGGTCATTGCGCTAAATGCCTTCATATCAAAGACAGAGAGGTCTCAAATCAATTGCCTAACCACCCACCTAAAAGCATTAGAACAGGTGGAAAAACCTAACCTGAGGAGCTCAAGATGAAAGGAAATAATTAAAATCAGAGCTGAGATTTATGAATTGCAAATAAAGAAAACAATTAAAAACAATAAATCAAAGAGATGGTTGTTTGAAAAAGTTAATAAAATTGACAAACCCCTGGCCAATCTAATCAAATGAAGAAATGAGAAAGACCAAATCAACAAAATCAGAAAGGACAATGGTGAGATCACAACAGATTCTGAAGACATTGGAAGAATCATCAGCTCATGTTTCCAAAAGCTCTATTACACAAAATTAGAGAACCTGGAAGAAATAGATAAGTATTTGGACTCCTACCAACTGCCAAAGCTTAACCCAGAACAGATAAAAGCACTAAATAAACCTATCACATCCACAGAGATTGAAGATGTAATAAAAAACCTTCCAAAATGGAAAAGCCCAAGAACAGATGGTTTCTCAGCTGAATTCTACAAAGCCTTCATCACAGAGCTGAAACCACTCTTTCTGAAGCTTCTTAGAAGCATCGAAAAAGAGGGAAGGCTCCCAGACACCTTCTATGAAGCTTCCATTGCCTTAATCCCCAAACCAGGCAAGGATGCAACAAGGAAAGAGAACTATAGACTCATATCTCTGATGAACTTAGATGCAAAAATCCTGAACAAAGTCCTAGCAAACCGGATACAACACTACATCAAAAATATTATCCACCCTGACCAAGTTGGCTTTATCCCATAGATGCAGGGATGTTTCAGCATACGCAAGTCGATAAATGTCATACATCACATTAATCAGCTCAAACACAAAAACCACATGGTTATCTCAATAGATGCGGAGAAGCCTTTTGACAAAATTCAACATCTCTTCATGTTCAAAGCTCTGGAAAGAATAGGCATAGATGGCCTAATTCTCAATTTAATAAAGACAATTTACAAAACTCCTAAAGCACAGATCATTGTCAATGGGGAACGACTCAAGGAGTTCCCACTCAATTCAGGAACAAGGCAAGGCTGCCCACTCTCACCACTGCTCTTCAACATAGTGCTTGAAGTTCAAGCCCAAGCGATAAGTCAGTAGAAGGGCATAAAAGGGATATAAATCGGAAAGGAATAAATTAAACTATCCCTCTTTGCTGATGACATGATCCTTTATATATCAGATCCAAAGAATAATATCAGCAACCACTTGAAGGTGATTAATACCTTCAGCAAAGTGGCAGGATAAAAAATCAACACACAAAAATCAGTAGCCTTTCTATATGCAGAAGAGAAGCAGATAGAAAAAGACATCAGAGAGACTGTCCCATTTTCTATAGCCTCAAAGAAAATCAAATACATTGGAATATCACTAACCAAGTTTGTAAAGGACTTATATAAGGAAAATATTAAAACACTCAAGAAGGAAATAGAGGAGGACATGAGAAGATAGAAAGATATTACATGCTCATGGATAGGGAAAATCAATATAGTAAAAATGGCAATCCTGCCAAAACCAATATACAGATTCAATGCCATGCCAATAAAAATCCTAACCTCTTTCTTCACAGACATAGAAAAATAATCTCTACGTGTATTTGGAAGGGAAAAAGACCTCGTAGAGCCAAAACTATTCTAATTAAAAAATCCTACTCAGGAGGTATCACCATGCCTCACTTCAAAACATACTACAAAGCCATAGTAATAAAAACAGCATGGTATTGGCATAAAAACAGAAAGACAGATCAATGAAGATTCAACAGAATTGAAGACCCAGCTTTAAATGGAAGTAACTTCAGTTATTTGGTCTTTGACAAGGGGGCCAACAATGTATGCTGGGCCAAAGATAGCATCTTCAACAAATGGTGCTGGAGAAATTGGATAAACACGTGTAAAAAATGAAAATGGACCCACTCCTTTCACCATGCACAAAAATCAACTCCAAATGGATTAGAGACTTTAATAGAAATCTGTTAACACTTAACACCCTGAAAGAAAAAATAGGAGGAACTCTACATGAAATAGGATTTGGAAAAAATTTCCTGAGCAAATCTCCAACAGTCCAGGAAATACAACAAACACTTAACCAATGGGACCTGATCAGGCTCAGAAGCTTCTGTACAGACAAACAAACCAAACTGAGAGCCAATAGAACCCCCTTCAAATTGGGAAGTGATTTTCACCAGCTACAACTCAGACAGAGACCTAATTTCCAAAACCTACAGAGAACTAAAAAAAGATTAATAACAAAAACCCAAAATGCCCCCTCACAAAATGGGGTACTGATCTCAACAGAAAATTCATGGAGGAGGAAACACAAATGGCCTTGACTCATTTAAGAAAGTGCTCAGCACCCTTAAGCATCAAGGAAATGCAAATCAAAACAACAATGAGATACCACTTTACCCCTATCAAAATGGCAATCATAAAGAAAACCAACAACAATCCTTGCTGGCGAGGATGCGGGGAAAAAGGAACCCTCATTCACTGCTGGTGGGATTGCAAACTTGTTCAACCGTTATGGAAAGCAGTGTGGAGACTTCTAGACAGAATGGACATAGAACTACCAATGGACCCAGCTATCCCTCTACTAGTCATCTACCCACAGGATGCCACATCTCGATGCAGAAAATTTTGTACAACTATGTTTATAGCAGGTCAATTCATAATAGCCAAGAATTAGAATCAACCCAAATGCCCATCCATGGAGGAATGGGCAGCGAAACTGTGGTATATTTACACAATAGAATTCTACTCAGCTGAAAGGAAAAATGACATATCGAAATTTAGGAAAAAATGATCTGACTTCAAGCAGATCTTACTAAGCAAACACTCCAAAGAGAAAGAATTGAATGCTGCATACTCTCCCTCATATGCAGTCCTTAACCAGGATAACAGTTTTCTTTATACAGACTAGTACAAAGAACTGAGAGGTTATGAATGAGGGGTCTGGGAAGGGGGGAGGGGAATGGCTCAAGCATGAGGCTAAACCAAATTAGGTTCAAAAACTTAAAATTCTCACGAGCATACTGTAACCTAAAAAGCAAGTAGTGGGCGTCAACTGGTAAGAGGGTTCATGAGTAGTAGGGGAGAACATCTATGTCTGTGAAAAATTGAGCAGTCTGACAGCACCAGGTCCCAGCCACTGATTCCTTCCCTCACTGAGCTGTTGATCAAAGTGACCCATGAGGTTACAAAAACAAGACAGAATTCTGTCAAGGCTCTTGAACGCCCTTCCCAGGCCTGAAGCAAAACCCTGTTGCTGAAGAAACCACAGAATACCATCGTTCAGCATCGAGAGACTATTCGAGGTCTGGAATGGTAACCAGCCCCCAGATGGCAGTTAGTGCAGGGCTGAAAGGCACTACACAACCTGCCAGGGGAAGCAGATCAACGACAGCTGGAGTAAACAGACCACTGGCATGAAACACAGTCTGTGGCCATGAGTAGGCTGACCACACCTCCTACGGGAGAGAACAGCAAACCAAGAAAGGAGCACTTGTGCAATGGAGGAGCCTGGGCCTGGGGGAGACCATCAACAGCTATTAATTTCAGCCAAATATTCCACTCAGTGAGGGGGAACCCTTGATTGGAACTGGGGATTCAGGGCGATATGCACCGGATCCCATACTCTTGGGCTCCCATGAAAAGATGCACTATGCGAGCAACTGCAGGGGAGGCTATTAAAAATAGAAGCTAGGTAATCCAGAATGGTGTATATTTGTTAACCGATACTGATCTCATTCTCTGATGGAGATTGTGTTTGTATTTTTCAGGATACAGGGAGAGAGCTATGGCCCATATAACCCTACCAACTGACCGCAGGCAGAAAGCTGAGATCCTGGCAAGAGATGAGCCACCACAGTCATACGGTGGAGGATCTATATGGAACCCCACAGAGAATGATTGGATGAACAAGGGACCCACAGCCACAGTCTTTCAATCAACACAGGATAAGCCAGTGAGACAGAAACAATTTTTGACACAAAGACCCCTAAGCTCACAACATTAAAGCTGCCTTAATACCCACCCACCACAACTCAGGGAACTCAGGGGAAGAGGGGGAGGAATGATTGTGAGAGCCATGGTGGGGAGATTATCAGAGGCATGGCACCCGTCAGTAACAACACATGTGGGTCAGGAGAATCCAGTTGAATACTGGGCTATCCATTGTACCCTATCACAAAGACTGATACAGATGGCTCAAGGAGGAGGATATCCAGCTGACTGGGTATGGAGAGGGGAGGCAATGAAGAATTGGGGATAACAACTCATTGTTGGCCCACTAAACAATGTAACTCATTATGGACAATAAAAAAGAAAAAAAAGTTTAGCAGAATTCAGATTGAGAGAAAATAATAAAGTCAGAGACAAAAGAATTAATCTGACAAAAATAGTTTAAAAAATAAAGGAAAAAGTACGTCCAGCCTACAAAAAGAGAAACAGAATCTTATGAATTATTTACTTAGTACCTGTGCAAATGACCACAGACTCTATCAAATGGCACCTATTTATTCTTTCATATTTGTGGAAGCCAGGGTCATAAATGAATCTTAAAGGAATAAAATAGGGTCATGGCTCGGCTCATAATCATACTTGCTGGCATCCATGGAAACAGCTGCCCATAGCCACATACATATTTAACTCCAGTCCTGAGGATGCAATCACTGGGACCCTGACCAAAAAAATGGCAGCTCAAGCTTAAGACTCGGTCTCAAGCAAATGAGCAATAGAGGGCTAACATCTCAAGTTCTCCACTGGCCTCCACATGGGACACCTTGATTAGATGTACCTGTTGTTTTCTCCTCGGGGGCACTGTAGGCCACCGCAGAGGGAAAACAGAGAAGCACCGAGCAAGGTGGGAGGGGTTGTCTAGATCAGATGATTCATAGGTGAGGTGGGAGGACCCACCCTAATTGAATGGCACCAATCATCCTCTACCGCCTCCCTGCTGACATAACAGGCTCTAGCTTCCTGCTCCTGCCATGCTTTCCCTGCCATGCTTTCCCTGCCATGAAGAACTTCCCTGGAAAACAGGAGCCAAAAATAGACCCTATCTTTCCTTAAGCTGCTTCTGGTCAGGCATTTTGTCCCTGCAACAGGAAGCAACTAATATGATAAGGCAAGTGGTTTTGTGTAGAAATGGGAGTGGTGGAGTGCTAGTGGCCATTAAGGGAGCTGTTATAAGTAGCAGGTGTGTGTGGCTTGGGGGGGGGCTCAGTATGAACATTTCTCTCCTTTTCTCAGGCAGCCAACAGGTGTCAAATAAGAACTTGCACTTCTCATTTGATGGTTGATTGAGGTATACATAAGTTTCTAGGGCAGTTGAACACAAGTATTACAGCCCTTGAATGTAGCCTTTTCTCTATGGTAAACATTTTTATTGTCACACTTAAAACCTTGAATGAGTTACTATGTAGTAGAAATAGAGCAATAGTTTAGGCAAAAGCTTAGAAATGTTTGAAAAATGCTCAAGGTATAACACAGCTGTGGGTCTCAGACTGGCCTCTCGCTAACTCTTAATCCCCTTGTAGATGAATGACACTAAAATCAAAACAGAACATTTTCAAACACATGAGGAATGATGATTGTGAATATTAGAGACATTTCCCATTCTTGTCTGACCTTTTTAGGATTTCTTTTGAGCTTTGTTTAGGTCCTGGCTGCTACTCCTGCTATGGCCCCAAGATCAGTATGTGCAGCCCCTTGGGAATGTCTTTGAAATAGAGTCTGAGCACAGCCTAAGACTCTCTGAGGCAGAGTATACATTTTAATAAGTTCTCAGGAATTTCACAGGGACTTTATTGTATTACATGTATTTTGAATCTAGAATTTCCCTATCAAAAATTGGTCAAGTTAAACTGGTTCATTTTGGTAACCCCGAGAGAATTTGGCATTAATGTTTGGGAGCAAAATGCTGAAAAGGACAAATGCCTTGGGCAGATGGCCCCCAGGAGAGATTTGGCCTTTGGCAGATATGCAGTCATCTGACCTCAGCGAAGCTTCTGGGCCCTTATGCCATGATGTACTAAGGAACAAATGTGCGGTTGTTTGCAAGAGTGAGCAAGCGCTCCCTCGCTGTTGCTCAGCTGCCCCCGGAGCCTGACTTGGTAGTTACTAGCTCATATATACCATTCCCCTAGACTCACTGACATCACCAGAACAGCTGGCACACTGCCTCGGGAATCCTGAATTCAGGGACTGGAATCCCCTCTAATGTGTCTTTGTTTGGCCTCTCTGGGGACTTCCTGATTCTGTCCATGCCAGAGCCACTCAGGCACAGAACCCTGTAAACTGAGTTATTCTGGCAGCCAGTGTATTGCAAGGAGATGAGTTCCAAGAGACCTCGAGATCATATGAAGGCCATTCAACCTGTGAGAGAAAAGGCCTAGAAGAAGAAATACCTCACTCATGATATTGGTCTCTTCTACTAGGTCACAGTACATGCTACTTACTGCCCTATTCTTCATTTACAGAGAGACTCCAGCACCCACAAGATTAAAAGAATTTGATTCCGTGCATTTGTTAGGTGTCATAGTCAGCCACACACCGCTGGGATGAATCTTCAAACCATGCACAGTTTATGGTAGGAAACGATTTATTAAGTTATAGATACAGGGGAAGTTCCAGAATGCAAAAGAGGCTGCTCCCCTTTCACAGGTCCAGGCAGAGAGAGGGAGAGAGAGACCCATCACCAACACCACACACACAGAACAGCAAACAGGCCTGGAAGGGCCAAAGAGAATTTCTTCCCCTTTATATAGGCTTAGGATGGGGTCTTACAACCCTTCACCAGAATTAATGGCATCCTGAGTCTTTGAAATTTCCTTCCTGCATGGTCCACACAGGAAAGGATGTTTACTTCCAGCTTTTTTGAGCTTCTTTTCATTCTGACCCCTGCTGAGAGGCTGCCTTCCCGTAAACATCCTCAGAGACCCACCCAAGATTACTTGAAAGGTCAAGTTGACATCAAAACTTAACCATCACATCAGGCATGCAAAATGTCTGCCTGATGCCTGGATCTTCCAAATGCTCTCCTATAAGTCAACTGCCCTAGTACTCTTGCATTAATGCAGATCCCTGCTTTTAAGACTACCCATTTAGGTGAGAGAGAGAGAGAGAGAGAGAGAGAGAGAGAGAAAGAGAGAGAGAGAACAGCCAGAGGAGTCCAGTTGCTGTGCACACAAGGAGTATCCCTGCTTATCCCTTGGTTTGGATGTTCTACGTCTGATAATGCTGCAAAGATAATAAAAATTATAAAAAGTTATGTCTTTCTGAAGCTATGTCAGCTACAATAAAGCTGGCGAGGTATTTCTTTCTCTTGGCATATGCACCCCCATTTCTCACCCTCACAGATGCTTTCTCTCTGGATGGAAGCAAGGGGGCTGAGGGAGAACTCTGCCATTTTTCACCTGTTGCCTTACTAATTGCACATTGCCACCTTCACATCATGGGCTTCGCAGGGATTAAAAAGCCATCCAAAAACTATTAATTGGCCTGATCTAATAATGACTCAGTAAATGAGTAGATTGTGCATCTGAGACTATGATTAACCCACTGTTAATTGGCCTCCTAGTCTGGCCAAGTACAGAAGTCCCAACCAGTCCTTGGAAACCTGCCAACACCTGGTTCCATGGGATGGCCAGAAGCCAGGACCTCATAAAAGGGCAAAGCCACAGGTGTGGCCACACCTTCAGCTACTGCTGGTAGAATCAGGGAGGAGGAGTCTTCAGATATCAGCCAGCCAAGACCTCACACTTTGCAGATGGTAAACAGATCCTAACATGAAATTGACTTGTGACCTGCCAGAAGTCAGGCAGCAGATCAGAAGCTCCCCTACTATATTCTGGAGTAGAGACAAGGAGATCTGAGAGGAGTTAGAAACCATACCAAACCACCACCCAGCTCCCCTGGCCTCAGGGACCAATTGGAGGTGAGACTATTTAAGCAAATCTTATAGGGAACAGGGAGCACAAGTGCTCTTGCTTGCTTTCTCCAAATGAGTTTTAAGGCTCCGTGAGCCCTTAGTCTGGCTGATGGGCTGGTCTGGAGGGCTTGCCATGCCTTTGCTCACATACCTGGTGAGTGAGTGGCAGCTCAGAGCTCCATAGTCCATCTGAAAGGTGGACCTGGCTCAGAAATCACTGGAGAAGATGTCATGAGCCTACTTAGATTGAAATGGGACAATGTGTCAACTTCACCCCAAATAAGAGAAGCATTGAAGAATTTGCCATACTTTAAAACCTCCAGGCTGGGGATGCAGCTTATTGATAAAGTGCTTGCCTACAAAGTGTGAGGCCCTGAGTTCATTAGTCCATCAGCCAGTCAGAAACGAAACAAAACAAAACCTCTTGATTTATCAGAATCAAGACAGAGTATTGACTAAGAGAGTCACAGAGCAGCCTAACCCTGCCCTCACCATATCTCTCCACATCTCATTCTGTGGTAGTCAGACATAATGAGAGATGCTAGCTCACCTTTAAGAACCCTTGGAATGGTACAAGGGTGGTGGCCCACTAAAGGGGAAATAAATTGTCCTGTGAATCTGGTTTTGACTCTGAGGAATGCTGAGCAAATCCATCTCCTCTACAGACTTAAATATTTTATCTCTGTGGTGGGAATAGTTCCTACAGTACAATTAGAGCAGCAAATGGATCTCTATACAATATCCAGGTATTGCAAAGCAGAGACTCTGGAGTATGATGTGCTCCTGCTCCAAACACTCACAATTTGTGTGCATTCTTGTGACTAATGTCACTGCCCCCTGCCTCTGCTTGCGCTCTCTCTCTCTCTCTCTTTCTCTCTGTCTCTGTCTCTCTCTTTCTCTCTCTCTCCCTCCAAAGCTTATCATTCTGCATTGCAGTCTTCCACTAAGCATAAGCCTTTTTTCAGTGTCTTCTCGAGAGTCTCGGGTTGTTTTCTCACCCCTCCATGCTTTGGTGTCTAGGAACTGCTGGGCAGGGTTGCATTCCTCTTATACATTTTTAAGTTGATTCTGTTCCAAGTGCAGTAATATCCGTGTCACACACCTCTAATGCTACCTGGCAACTCTAAAAATGCCATTGGTCAACATCCTCCCCCATTTGTCCACAGTAACTATATCAAACCTGTCACCTTCAAACCTCTAACTGTCTACCTTATGTCCCTTTGCTCTCAGCAGAGGACCTTACTTCCAAGTTCACATACATACAGAAAACAGAAGAAACTTCCATGTGTGATGACGATTAAACATATAAATCCACTTAGGTGAGTATCCACTTTACTTGTTACTTTTTTATGTTAGTGGGGGTGGTCATCTTATTAAATTCAGTCTCTCCCACCTTGATTTCACAGACTTATCTTATTGATGCTTTGTGTAACAGGCTTTTGCTGAAAACAAATTCAGTGGTCATTAGTGTGAGGCATATGGGGTTAATTCATTACCATGTGTGAAAAAATAGGAGAGCTTGAGTCTTTCTCTTTATAACTAAAATGACAACGAAATCTGCCTTCTTGATATGTGGTATGCATATTGACCTTCTCTGCATCCTCATGTGTTTTGATGTGTGTGTGTTTGTGTGGTGATTGCACATGTATGAAGATACACCATCCATACAGAGGTCAGAGGAGAATATTGGGTGTCCCCCTAGATCACTCTTCTTCTTTGTTTTTTGACACAGAGTCTCTTAAACAGCCAGAAGCTGCAATTTTTGGTCAGACAGGCTGAGAAGCAAGCCCTTAGGGATACCTCTGTTTCCGCCCCTCTCAGGACTGGGGTTACAGGCATGCATGGCCAAACCTGGCTTTTTACATGGGTGCTGGGAATCTATATCAGGTACCTATGCTTCCACGACAGGCTCTCTTACCCTCTGAGCCATCTCCTGAACCCCTAGTCTTGTTTTTAAATCCATAAAACAGACTGTCCTGAGCCTTCTACTTTTAGATACCTGAAATAAGTTTGGTAGTGCTGTGGTGTTGGAAGTAGGGCTATCCATCATGAAAATTTTGTCCATGTTTTTAGCAGGTCATTGGTGGTGACTTAAATTGTATACTGATTCTTTCTTGTGATAGCTTTATTGAGATATAATTCATTGAGCATTAAATGGATCACTGTAAAGTATACAATATAGCATGTTTGATTATGTTTACAGAGTTGTGCTATCCTCAATACTATTCAATTGCAGAACAATTTCTTTTCTCCAAAAAAACAAATACATTTTTCCCCATTAGCTATCACTGCCTAGTTACATCCAATTGTACCTTCAGCTGTAAACAATCATTAAACTGCTTTCTATGTGAGTGGATCTGCATTCTATAAATATGGATTTGCCTATAAACAGACATCTACAGTATGTGATCTTTCCCTTAACATCACTTTTCCATTTCACCCACGTTCAAGAATGAATCTGCATTACATTTCTTTCCAGGCTGAATCATAATCTGTTGCCTGGATGCATCTCATCTTATTTATACAGTGTTGCAGTCAGCTTTCTTGTTGCTGTGCAGAAAGAACCCAAACAAAAGTGGCTTGTAGAGGAATGGGCCCATTTGGCTCATGGACTCAAGGGGAGACTCCATTCTGGCAGGGAAAACGATGGCATGAGCAGAGGGCTGGACATCACCTCTGCCACAGCACTGCAAACAGCGGCAGGAAGGTGTGCCAAACTCTGGCAAGGGGAAGCTGGCTTATAACCCCCATAAGCCCACCCCCAACAACACAGCTTCATCAAGGTTGTAAAACCCAAACTGCCATCAGCTGAGGATCTATCTATCTGAACACATTCAATTGTTTGTGGGGGACACCTGTATCAAACCATGACAGTCCGCCCCTGCCCCCCACAAACTAATAATCAT
>PVHP010048299.1:0-12569 GCA_004024765.1 Zapus hudsonius | reverse complement strand
TTGTGGAGGTCAGAGGACATCTGTAGGTGCTGGTTCTTGCCTTCCACCTCCAGGAAGTTTTCAATTGCTACGTATTCCAGGTCCACAAACTTCTGGATCTCTGGATACTCACTGCTGAGTCCACCTTTATGTAGGCTCTGAGGATCCAAATTCAGATGGTCAGGCTTGCACAGCAAGCACAGATACACACTGAGCTATCACCCTAGCTCCCAGCATTCTTTGAGTTGAAACCAGATGAAACGTAGAGCATATTGATTTTTTCAATGCCTTTATCACTGTTTGGTCAAATAGACTATTTACATTGTATGTTTATGTGGGAAATAGTAATTTGAAAACCTCTATATGTTCCTCCAACTTTCCTCCTAAATGGTCATGACAAAGCCTACAATACAGATGTGAGGAACATCAGGATATAAGCATCAGATGCAGGAGATGTTACAAGAAGATGAGGGGTGTGACCCAGCCTACACTCTGGAAATGACTTGTGCCAATCAGCCTTCATATAATAGAACAAATACTCATCACTAATCAACTCATAAGGAGAAAGTTTTGGCTCAGTCTGGGAGCCTTCAGCCCTTGGCTTTGTGGTCTGTGGCCAGGTGGCACTGCAGGAGGGAACATGTAGCCGCCGGGAAAAATCACTCAACCCATTAAGGGCATGCTTCTGGTAATATAAAAATTTCCTACTACCCCTTAACTCTAAAAGTACCCCTCTCCTCCCAATAACACCACATGTAGTTTTCTGGGGAGCTCTGGATCCAAACTACAGCACCAATGACCATTGGGTAAGAAATGGTCAACAATACCAGCTGTGGCAGAGAATTCAAGCAAGGGTAGGCTCCAGAAGAATTCTTGCTGAAAATCAGGGAATTTTGGAAAAGGAATTATATAGTCTGGATGGTGAGTAGGAGGCAAGGAAGTAAAGGAAGAAAGTAGAAAAAAAAAGATTTAAACCTTAAAGAATACCAACAAAAATGGTAAACAGGCAGATTTGTGATTGAGGGACTTTCTGAGCATGGTTAACAGATTGACCTCAGGTTAACTTCACAGGCTAAGATCTTGTGTTCTTTTAGAAGGCAGGAGGTCCTGTTACTATAGCTCAGGGTTCTTAATGTGCACCTCCAGGGCCACAATCCTCAACAATGTCAGGCCATTGTGTGTACAGTAAGTCTGAGTACATCTGGACCAATGGAAGGGAGCAAAGGATAGATCCCTTTGTACTGGTCCAGATACCTTCCTGTTGCTGGGACAAAACACCTGACCAGCTGTAGCTTATGGAAAGAGTTTCTTCCTTACAGTTCTGAGAGGAGGTTTTATCATGGCTGGACAGCATGATAGGAGCAGACAGCCCGTGCATCACATCTTTATAGCAGTAGGAAGGGAGTAGACAGTGAGCTATGAACAAACAGTGAGGCTGGACTAAGAAACCTCAAGGCCCGGCCTCAGTGACACACCTCCTCCAACAAGGCTCCACTAGCTAGGAACTAAGCACGAGGCTTTATTAAAGACCCTAAGGTCACGAGGGACATTTTATATTCAAACGACCACATCTGATAATATGTGTTTCAAGTCTACTTCCTTCTTCCTTTTATAAAGTGCCCCACTTTGACATAGTCAAGTTTTTCAATCCCATATGTTTTTAGAGTGATCTAGGCCATTGCTCTGCAAGTATGACACTTTGCACACACACACACACACACACACACACACACACACATACGCACAAACATGCATGCATGCACACACATGCACACACACACAAACTTGCCATTTTGTTTTCTCTGAAAATTGAAATACCACCTAGGCAGTATTCTTAACTAAAAGGGTAATACATGACAAGAGCTTCTTCTATTGATACCCTACTTTATTAGAGGTAGTTTTTATAATGGAAATATTCAGCTTTATTTATTATATTTAATTCACATTAACTCCTATTTCCTCTATATGATGTCTATGGAGTTTTGATTACAAAGACCTTTCATTATGAAACTATCATGAACATTTATCAGTCACATTATGATGCCTGAATGGACAGTAAGATCACAAATTAAAAGCCATTCAACAGATAATATGAATCAGGGAAAATCACCTATTAAACATTGTACTAGACTGTGGGATAACATCCATGATATTCTGTTCCCCCATGAAGAAGTGGGGGTTTGTTCAGCACTCCCACTTGAGTGCAGGTATAGCCACCATGTTGATTTGAACAACAGGACCTTCCTAATAAAGAGGCTCCATAGGACTTGTGCACAAGACTCTCATTTCCTGCTTTGGGGAACCTATGCACTATAAAGAATCTAGGCTCATGGGACAAAATCCAGAACTCTAAGTAGCTGTTGTATTCCTGACCTCATAGCAGCTGTTCTTACCTGAACAGTATCTGTACAACATGGACTCATCAACATGTCCTCATGGATGATGGAGGAGGAAAAAATTACATCACAACAGAAGAGTTACTACTTAGAAAGAAGGGGTTCAGTGAGAGAGGATGAGGGATGAAAGAAAGTAATGGGAAGAGATTGTGATAAAAATACATTATGTATATATATAAAATTATATAAAAATATACATTGTGTATATGTATTAAAAAAAAGAATAAGTCCAGAGAGAGAAGCCTGTGTTGGGGAGAATGTGACCTTTCTCTTCAGGGGAGTGAACTTGACTTGGTACATAGAAGTGTGCCCACTGAGCATGTATGGACATAAGCTGAGAGACTGAGCCGGTTCAAAATGAAAAGTGACCTGTTTCTGAGTTTTTAAAAATACATATTTATTGTCCATAATGCATTAAATTATTTAGTGGGCAAACAATGAGTTGTTATCCCCAATTCCCCGATGCCCCCCCCTCCCCAATCAGCTGGATATCCTCCTCCGTGGGTCATCTGGATCAGTCCTTGTGGCAGGGGACCATGGATAGCCTAGTACTCAGCCCAGTCCTCCTGGCCCAAGTGTGTTATTACTGAGGGGTGCCATGCCTCTGGATAGTCTCCCTCACCAAAGCTCTCACAATCTTTCTGCCCCCTCTTCTGCTCAGTTCCCTGAGTCATGGTGGGTGAATATTAAGGCTGCTTTAATGTTGTGAGCTTAGGGGTCTTTGTGTCGAAAATTGTTGGTTTCTGACACCCTGTTGATTGAATGGCTGTGGCTGTGGGGCCCTTGTTCATCCTGTCATTCTCTGTGGGATTCCATATGGATCCTCCACAATTTGGCTGTGGTGGCTCATCTCTTGCCAGGATCTCAGCTATCTGCCTACGGTCGGATGGTAGGATTAGATGGGCCACAGCTCTCTCGCTTTCTCCTGAAAAATACAAACACAATCTCCATCGGAGAGTGAGATCAGTATAGGTTAACAAATATACACAATTCTGGATTACCAAGATTCTATTTTTAGTAGCCTCCCCATCAATCGGTCCCATAATGCCTCTTTTCTTGGGAGCCCAAGAGTACGGGATCCGGTGCAAATCACACTGATTCCCCAGTTCCAGTCATGGGCTTCCCCTCACTAAGTGGAATATTTGGCCAAATTTAAAAGCTGTTGATTGTCTCCCCCAGGCCCAGGCTCCTCCATTGCACTAGTGCTCCTTTCTTGGTTCACTGTTATCTCCCAGTAGGAGGTGTGGTCAGCCTACTCATGGCCGCAGTCTGTGTTTCATGCCAGTGGTCTTTGTTTACTCCAGCTGTCGTTGATCAGCTTCCTCTGGCAGCTTGTGCAGTGCCTTCCAGCACTGTACTAACTACCATCTGGGGGCTGAATACCATTCCAGACCTTGAAGGGTCTCTCGATGCTGATGAATGGCATTCTGTGGTTTCTTCAGCAACAGGGTTTTGCTTCAGGCCAGGGGAGGTTACTCAAGAGCTTGACAGAATTCTGTCTTGTTTTTGGAACCTCATGGGTCACTTTGGTTAACAGCTCAGTGAGGGAAGGAACTGGTGGCTGGGACCAGGGGTTGTCAGTTTTTATAGGCAGTAAAAAGAAGGTAAAATCTAGACAGCTGAGCACATGTCAGTTTCACTTAGAAAAGAAAAAGTGTTTCCAAGGCAATGGCGAACCTGCAGAGGGCAGAGGAGAGCCCGGATGATGAAGACAAGGCACATATGGGGAGCAGGAAATTCTCCAGAGTGAGGAACCAGGCATGTGTCCACCACAGGCATAAGTTTCTCTGCTCAGTGATGGATTCCACCTGTTGGCTGTGGTTGTTTGGGTCTGGCTCACGCTTGAATGTCTCTGAATCCGTGCATTGTCACTGGCATCCACACACAATACTGATGCTGTAAGGAAAATAGAATTTGGGGGACCCTAAGAGGGTGGATAATAATCAGCATGCAGGTAGAGTGGAAGTGATCACAGGGTAGACAATGAGACTGGTAAAGGAGACACAGTATTTGCAGCAGTTGTCATAAGAAATCAAGTCTAGTTTCCACCTCTTGAATCCAGGCTAGGCTCTAGGAGTGGTTTTAACTTAAACTTTTGAACTTGCTTCTTGGTTCTGTTTGTTACATAGCTATTATGTGAAAAATCTTTGGCTAACATCCTAGATGATGAAGAATATGTGGCCTGTTGCCTCTACTGCAGATGTGTGAGTCAGGCTAGTTTCCACCCATCTGTTAATTAATTACAGACACTTAAAGGAACTAGGTCCTGGCCAGAGCTGTTTAGCAGTATCTTGAGTTGAATGCAATAATTATATATGTTACTAAGCTCACTTTATTACACTGAAAAAAAAAACACTCATACAAATAAGTTAGCGAAATAAATCTTTATTTAAGTATTTCGGTGAAAATCAATTTTTGCTAAAGATAGGAAAATTCAATGTTAGTAAATCCCAGCGTGCTGTTTCAGGTAGATTCTTAAGGCCAGAATTCAAAATACATGTAGTCCTAGAATGAAGATAAAAAGTAAATGCAATTAGATTGTTTAACTAGTAAAATTACATGTGAGGAGAGTGTTTTCTAGGTCTTCTTTTTTGTTAATTAATATTATCTCATTTGATTTCTACTTTTCCTCCAGAAGCATTTATATTTATAATCTATTTATATCTTTGGGTGCTTCACAATCATTTTTACAGGTAATAACATAATTATATATTTTGATATGTTTCATTTTATCATTGTGTTTTTAAATTCCCAAGTTATTTACACTATTCTAAAGCATTAATCCTTATTAATTTTTAATTTAGTCCCATTTTCTCAGACAATCAAAGTTTAATTACCAATGCACTGAAATATGTTGAAATGCGCTTCTTGGTCTCTTCTATGAGGCTAATTTTTGTAAATTATTCTTTTTGAGAATCATAGATGTTTAGCTACTTGGTACAAAGTCCTACATATGCCTCCTAAATCAGTGTTTTAATTTTGTGTATCTATGTCTTTGTATATGTATGAGGGTGGTGGGGGGCATGTGCATGGCACAGTATGTGTGTGAATGTCAGAGGACATTCCTCTCCTTCCATCTTGTTTGAAAATGTTTCTCTCTGGATGATTTTGGGGGCAGGAAGAGCAGGCTAGATGGCCCCACAAGCTCCAGGATTCTCCTGACTTCAATTGCTGCGTGTTGAGATTATAGACATGTGCACACTTTTATATCTGATTTTTATTTATTTTTTAAGGTGTTTCCAACCATGTCCTTATTTAAAAAATAGTTTTATTTATTTATTTGAGAGAGAGAGAGAGAGAGAGAGAGAGAGAGAGAGAGAGAGAGAGAGAGAGAGAGAGAATATGGGCACACAAGGGCCTACTGTCACTGCAAATGAACTCCAGAAACAAGTAACACTTAATGTATCTGGCCTTATGTGGGTACTAGGGAATTGAACCCAGGCTGTCAGGTTTTGCTAGTAAGTGCCTTTAACCACTGAGTAATCTCTCTAGCCCCTAATTTACTTTTAATTAGCATATGAAGTAACAGGTTTTCTTATGGTATTTTCATACATATTTAATTTCAGTTGACTGTCTCACATAATTCTCTCTCCCATCTTCCTGCCCCTCATCCCCACAGTACCCTCTGTCGCCAGTACTTCTCTGTTACTCCTTGATATCACATGTGCTCCTTTTATTATTTAGTAAATATTTGAAGGTGTGAGCAAACTTTTTACTGGAATGATGACTACCTGCCTCCAACTCGTTAATATCTGTCTTTATATTCTCAGGTGGACATTATGAACACACTTCTCTATAATAATCAAAATCACTTACTTGAACGGAATATTTGATATATGTACTTTACATATCTTCATGCCCAAGTTTTCTTATTTTAAAGTCTCATATCTATGCTTGGTGTTAACAGATTTTTTTTTAGTTTTCTTGCCTGTTATTTTTTAAATAATTCCTTCTATTAATTTGTTGGTAATTATTGTCTTTTATAGATAGCCTATGTAGTTTAAAAACCTAGTAGAGCCATTTCTATCTTTTTACTGGTAAGTTTAGTCAACTTGCACTCATTATAGTTACTGTAAATGTTTTCACAGAAATTATTTAACTGACATCTGATGTGGATGAAGAGGTGGATAGTTTTAAAATATTTCATTTATTTATTTTCAAGCAGAGAAATAGACAAGAGAGAGACAGAGAGACCACCAGGGGCATATGTGGATACTGGGGAATTGAACCCCGGGCCTTAGGCACTGGAGGCAAGTGCCTTAACCGCTGAGCAATCTCTCCAGCCCACTAGAGGTGGATATTTTGACCATTTTAAATTTTCATGTTTGTTTGACCTGCTTACACTTTCCCTGATGAGATTTTATTTCCACATTTCCTCTCTATTGGTCTTTAACTAGCTTGCTTCCTGAGCCTTACAAAGGCATTGGGTGCTTTAATTCTGATCCCTCACATATAGAATTTAATTCTAACCTCTCAGAACTTACATACTTTTGAAAGGTAGCACTTTTGCTGTCTTTTCATTTTTCAAACCATGTGCAATTCACAAACATGCTCAGGGCTCTATTTCCTTTCTTACATTATTGAGCTCAGAGTCTTCTTTCCCTGAGATGCCTCACATAGAAAGGATAGGTATGTTGTAAAACTCTGTTTGATGTAAATGTTTTTATTTCACTTTCATGCTGGATAGTCAGAAAGAAAATAGAGGTTTAACATTAAGGGACTTTAAATCCATCAGTGTTTTGATGCCCTTCTTCTGCCATGGATCAGCTGTCAGTCATCAGCCCATGTGCCTGTGGACGATCCATCCCTTCTTTCTGCTTCTTTATTTTTCTTTGCGGCTGATTGACACAGATGTTAAGTTTTAGTCACTGTGTGAGATGAGTTGTCTTTTCTGAATAGCTGAATTTCTTGTTCTCAGTTCTGTACATTTCTTACCAGTTATCCATTTCCTATTTTGTTTTCTTCACTTGGAATCCTTGACTTTCAAATTCCCTTGTTTCTTTATACTTCATGATCTAAAAAAATTCTGCAACTATAAAAATCAGTTTATGTCTTTTATGTCAGCTGTGTCTGATCTGCTGCATAGACATCGTCTCTTCCGCAAGTTCCATAATACCAATTACAAGGTCATGGCTGACCCACTCCTACACATCTTCTTGCCAGTTAGGGTTGTCTCATAATTATTAGCGCATGAAGGTACTTGCTTTTGCTTATTTTTTCTTTAGGATAAATTTATGATCAAGGGTTATATTTTCCTTTTTACAATGTCTACGTATCTATTATATTTTAAATGTGTCACTCTGGAATATATATAAACAGTAATTTCACATTCAATGCTATTAAGAGGTATATGTCCTTTATAAGGTGATTAGTCAATAAGATTAGTCAAATCTTCTAAAGGTGATTTGTCAAGAATGGAGGGCTCTAAGCACTATGATAACTCTTTTGCCTTTCCCTTCATTCTGTCATGTGAGAACCCAATGTCTGTTCTCTCTAGAGAGTGAAGCACCCAAGATGCTAGCTTGGAAGCAAACACTGAGCCCTCATTAGACACCAACCCTCCTAAACCTTGATATGGCATTTCCAAACATCCAGAGTTATAAGAATTAAATTTCTATTACCTAAAAATCCATGATGCTAAGCATTTTGATATAGCATTATGACAAACCCAGACAATATCTATAGTTTTCAAAGACACAATACATTTTCTTTAAATGAAATGTAACATAATTTATTAGTATAATTATAAATTGTGGGAAGTCTCAATAATTTATATTAAACTCCTTTGTTACTATTTTTTGTGATTTTAGTCTGAAATTTTCATCAGAGCAAAGGACTTAGACCAAAGAGATCAAGATTTTAAGACAATCTAAATTTTGCTTCTTCTACAATGTGACTCAAGCATATCTTGTCATATGAGAACAGGTAGTAACTCAACCCAATGATTTGTGGAGAAATGGGGCCAAAGTGCAATGGAAAAATTAGAAGTGTAATTTTAAGCTAAATAGAATGAAAGTACACTCACAATGAGAAAGCTTGCTCCAAGAACCAATGCCTTAATTTTAACATCAAGATCCAATGGAAACTGGATTTGGAATTGACAGGCATCTGTCAATAGTACCTGTGCCAAACCACCATAATATTGTGAAATATTTCCAATAACCATTTCATCTTCTAAAGACCATAACTAAAAGGAAAAATATACAATATTAAGAGCAAAATCTCTGAAATAAAAAGTTATTCTTATACCAATTTCAGTAACCAAATACGACTGGTATGCATTCTAATTATAATGCCTGCATGCTATAAGCCAAAGATAATGGTACGTGGACATATGGTAGCTTGGGAAACATCTATTAAGTGGTATTTACATAAGAATAGATTTCAAAATTGAACACAACCATTCTATGCATACACAATATTATGTTCAATATCATATGATTTACTTAAATTTGTGATCAGAATCAATTTGATTACAAATTGAAAATCACTAGCTCATAGTTCTTTCACACAGTTAACTCTTCTATATGTAATATTGTCTTGAATCTTATATTTCCTCCTCATCCACACTCACCCTTCCATACTCCCTGGAGAATTTCTTCTTATTCCAATGTCCTAATACTTGCCTTGTAATGAGTGCCACAAGAAGAGGCATAAAGGTGCAAAACGAGGTGGATGGAAAGTAAAAATGAAGACTAGGAAAGCTGTGGGAAAGGTTTTACAGCAATCCAGTTGTAGATCGAATCAGTTAAGATGAGGCATGTAGGAACAAAGGGAATTTGTAGCAAGAGGAATCTGGAAACTGATCTCTCTGGGAGAGGAGGTGTCAGTAAGGACTGAATGAATTGCATGAAGTGGGTGTCAGCAGAAACAAGTGTGCAGAGAGGCATAAGAGCCAGGATCACATATAGACTTGTCAGGTCTGTTGGATAATTTGGGTAGTGTTGGAGTCAACTTTCTAGTTGCTGCACAGAAAGAACCCAAGCAAAAGCAGCTTGTGGATGAATGGGTTTATTTGACTTATGGACTCGAGGGGAGACTTCATCCTGGCAGGGAAAACGATGGCATGAGCAGAGGGGTGGACATCACCTCCGCCACAGCTTTGCAAACAGTGGCAGGAAGGTGTGCCAAACACTGGCAAGGGGAAGCTGGCTTCTAACCCCCATAAACCTGCCCCCGACAACACAGCTCCATCGAGATTCTAATTCCCAAACTACCATCAGCTGAGGATCGATCAATCAGAACACATTCATTTCTTTTGTGGCGGACACCTGTATCAAACCATGACAGGTAGGTAGAAACATGAAGGAGTTCTAAGTAATTTCCATTTAAGTTTCCTATTGTTCACTGCTGTGAACACCAGGATGGTCCATGAGCTTCCAGGGAGATTTTTCCCATCTCCATCTCCCTTCTTGCTCTGGGAGCATGGGGATGGATGCTGCTGGTTTCTGCGTCTGACTTTACATGGGCTATGGGCATCCAAACTCTTAGCGAGCAGGTTTACATACTCAGCTATCTCCCCAGCCCAATTTCCCAAATTTTTTCTTGGTATTGGCTATAATCTGAGAAGTAAATTAGAAAGCACATTTTTTTCAAATTGTATCATACAACTATAGAGTTTCATAAATAGTAAAACTGTTTGGCTAGGGTGGTGGCTTAGTTGATTGAGTGCTTGCTTAGCATACACAAAGCCATGGGCTTGGCCCCAGCACTGTATGAACTGGCCATGATGGCACATACCTGTGATCTCAACATTCAAGAGGTGGGGAGGTAGCATCAGGAGGACCAAATGTCCAAGGACTTCCTGGGCTACATAGGGAATTACAAGGCCATCCTGAACTACATGAAACCCTGTCCCACCCCCCAAAAAAATTAAGTATAATATATTAGTTTACAGTAACATTATCTACAGTTAATATCCGATTAAATCATTGTTCATTGGAATAGTTTATTTTTCTCTTAGAGTATTCCTTAAAATATTAAATACCAAACTTGCTGCTTGACAACTGTATACTCAGATGAAGTTTTAAAGATGATTTATAAGATATATGAACTTCCAGAGCTTCAAGTTTCACAAAAGAAAATATAAGTAGTTGTGGCATCACTAGGATATATGCCTGTACCTTCCATTCATCACACTTATTAACTATAAATAATAAAAAATAATCAAATAATTAAAAAGAATGAGGTGGTTAATATGAACAAGATAATTTTAAGCACTATAAGTTACTCACTTGAAAATGCAGATCCCAGAGACAACTGGAAACCAAACATGGTCCTGTGATTTTTAGTAAATCTTCCTTATTCACATTTTTTATTTTAAACATTGGCAAAAACTGGTGGAAATTCTGATGAATATACCCAATTGTTTCACCAGGTGGAGCCTGAACTGTTACCTACAGAAGATTGAAAAACATCACACAGATCCCACTCGGTACATTAGACATGTCTGGGATGCTATGCCCGTTACAGGTTACCTTGTCATGATGCTATACTTGAACAGAGCCCCTGCTGTTTTCACAAACACCATCTTGCTCGTGGGTCCCAGCTCCCTTCCCTTCTCCCTGCCTGGTTAGGTAAGCCTGCTCTTTTTGTGTCCCTCATATTGCCTTCATATGGATTGTAGTGACTCTGTCTCTAGGACTTAGAAGAACTATAAGCCTTTTTCTCTATCTGTGTCCAGTTTTGTGAAATATAGGAACAGAACATGCAGTCACTGAGAATTGTCACCTAAATCACAAATAACCACAGGCCAAAATGAAGCCTTCATGGATGCATACATATTTTACACTTGATATTCTGACTTTCAATAGCTGAACATTTACAGTGTTGCCAAAAACTCTCACCTTGCACATGCCGGATGCAAAAAATGTTCTCTGGCACTCTTCCTGTCAAAGAATTCTGTAATCCAAATCATGTTTAAATTTTAACATACAGCTAGGGCAGAGGCTTTAAAAATGCATCCTGCTTATTTTATTTAAATTTAAACTAGAGAACAAAATAACTGAATTATAAAATATGTATTAAAGACTAATAATTGATTATAAGATAGGTGACATACATCAACTTATGGATTCAAGGGATTCAGTGATGTCATTGAATTTCCTGGTATTTTCAAGAATGACATAGCATTACAAAACATGCACTATTAATTGCCAAAATGTTCAGACATTCAGATAACCTGGAGAAAAAGTAGAAGTTCATTCATCATCAGATTCAATAGCTGCCAGATATTTCAGTTGTGGTTTGTGGAGGTGCTCACATGCAAAGGATTTAGCCTAGTAATTACATCATTACAGAGGTCATAGGATTTCAACTCTTAATGTTTTAGCATACGGATGCCTTGCTGCACACCACAGTACCATTACCACATGGAATGCAACTGGGAACAACTTCTGACCACCACGCTTATCATTTTACCCTCAATTTTCCATTTGTCTCAAAAGGATTTTCATATCTGTTTTCACCCCATAGTACCAAGAACCATCCACGAAATGTGATTATGATATCTCTTTTAATCCACAAGTGATTTTTTTTTTGAGACAGAGTCTCATGTAATCCAGGTTGGCTTCAAACTCATTCTTGTAGATAAGGATGACCTTATTCTGACTGCTGGGATTCCTGACCTTGAATTAAAGGTCTTCCTGTCAGTTGGGATTACAGGTGTGAACAGTGCTGAGGATTGAACACAGGGCCTTGTGCATGCAAGGCAAACACTACTAACTAAGCTCTATCTCCAATCCCATATTCTTTTTACATCATTGGTTCGAAAAGAGGAGAGGCTTTCTTGAAGGAATGCAAATGCATCCAAAAATCACATGGCAATAAAGACATACTGACCTTTTGTAGGCAGCAGCTACTCCAGCAGCAGTGGCATCTTAGAGTTTTGTGCAAGGTCATTATATCTCTACCCAAGCTGTCATAAATTGTCATGTTGAATGGCCTTGAAGTTCCACAAAGCAGTTGAAGGAGAAAATTATTTCTCTCTTCTGCAAAATAAATTCTCTTTCCTTTGGTATTCATGATGTCGTATGCTTTACTAGTTTCCATCTGACTGAGGACTAAAGAATAAAATAATGTGGTGATATGTTAGCAATACTAATGTAAAACACATGTAAATTACACATCAAATTACTATCCAATAGAGGATCTATGTTGGGTAATAAATTATTTATCTTTAAGAAACTTATCTTC
>PVHP010048298.1:0-12570 GCA_004024765.1 Zapus hudsonius | reverse complement strand
TTACCACTACGAATAAACTCGATGCATGTGCCACTTTGTGCATCTGGCTTTACATGAGTACTGGGAATTGAAAGAGGACCATCAGGCTCTGCAAGCAAGTGCCTTCAACTGAGCATCTCCCCAGTCCTGGACTGTTTTCTTCTGTCACTTTAAAGATCTTGCTACATGGTCCCCTGGCTTCTCTAGTTTATTATGAGAAGTCAAATGTGATTCTCATTTTTGTTCCTCAGCAATGTAGTTCTTTCTTTCTGACTGCTTTTAAGATTTTTTATAAATTAGTTTTACTTGTTTGCAAGGAGAGAGAGAGGGGGGGGGGAGGGAGGGAGGGAGGGAGGGAGCACCAGGGCCACCACCTTGTGGGTCTGGCTTTTGTGGGTCCTGGGGAATTGAACCGGGGGGCCTTAGGCACTGGAGGCAAGTGCCTTAACTGCTGAGCCATCTCTCCAGCCCCCAAGTTTTTAAAATGAATTTTTGTTTTAGCAAATTCATTATGATATGCTTGGGATTCTCCTGTGTCCTCCTTATGCGTTCATTTTCCCTCTGGCTTTGAGCATGTGGAGGATATTTGTGTTTTGCAGTTTTGGGGGTGCAAATCAGAGCCTTGTGCATGTTAGGCAAATACTCTACTGCATTTTATTTTGAGACAAGGGCTCATCAATTGCCCAGGATATCCTCAACCTTGTGCTCCTCCTGCCACAACCTCCCGAGAAGCTGAGATTACAGCCCTACGTCACCAGGTTTGGCTTGGAATAGATTTTAATGCCTGCTTTAAGGTACTTATCTTCATAAGCATTCTATCTCGGAGCTATGCCTCTACTCCACTGTCTGCTAATTCCATCTCCTGTATCGTTTCAGGGCTTGTTTTAGGAAATTTTTTTCTCTTGGTTATGCGCTGTCCCCCATAGTTCATTTATTTGTGATGAAACCTCTTGATCCCCAGCTGGTAGAGTCTTAGAGGAGTGGATTGCTAGGGGTGGACCCTGAGGTTTATTAGTGCAGACCCACTGGGTGTTCACTAGCTAGCTCACTGGGACGACTTCCTTCCCCTGCTGCGGAATCAATCCTGCCAGGCTCTCCTCTCGACACTGTAAGCCTGAAGTCAATCCTTTCTTCCCATGAGGTGCTTTTGGTCTGATGTTCTGTCCCAGCAAAGAGAAGATAACTGTGACACGAGCCATACTGTCCTTGCTTCTTTGCACACCTGTTAATCTTTTTTTCTTTTTTTCAGTGCTAGGGCTTGAATCCAGGGCCTTATTCATGTTAGGTGAGCTCGTGTGACCACTGAACAATATCTCCTGCTCACGTGTGGGCTACATTTTTTAAATTTAATTTTACGTAAATTATAACAGGTTATATTTTTATTTTTATTGCCTCACTCCAGCTCCTGTTACCCTGGAGGCCCCCTCAGTGGGGTTATGGTATTTCCTGTGGGGTCATGAAGGCCTCATTCCAGTCCCTGTGGGGTATCAGGGAACTATATCTCAAGGTATTACTACCCAATCTGTGCCTCTTACAATCTTTCCACCCCCCTCTTTCGCAATGTTCCCTGAGCCATGGCAGGCCTATTGGCAGTCTGATTTAGTGTTGAGTAGCCCCTGGATTTCTGCTTTGATAGGTTTTGATTGATCATCGTATCTGCCACCATTGCCTTAGAGCTGGTTGTCAGGCTAGCAGTAAGAGCAGTATTTGTGTGGCCTCTTCCCCTGCAATTTTTCCTGGATCCTGGCTGATGCAGTAGAGGTGGCACATCTCGTGGTGGGCAGTCAGCAATCTTCTTATCGGCGTATCTTGGGTCTCCTCCATTTTCTCTGCCATCTGGAAAATAAAGCAGATTCTCCAAACAAGAGTGAGGCATGCTGCATTTTCATTGGATACTGGCTATGGTGACTCTTACACTGTTCAATAACAAGCTCATTTAAAGTGTTGTGTATTATTCCTACACACTATCAAAATCTCAGACATATCATCCTTCTGAGCCTGGCTTTGGATCCAGAAAAGCTTTTAGCCTGAGAATCCTCATGGATCATAACGTCTTCTCATTCGAGCTTGAGGCACTGAGCATTATTCTAGCCCAGGTAAGCTTCCATCATGATTTTCCTATGTCATTTCAACAGCTCTTTCCCTGAGCATTCACAGAGCAGGAACCAGCCAAAGACCATCTGAGGCTCCCTGCCCTCCAGTTGTTGTATACCTCTTCTTTCCGATGCCTCTTTCATCATCAAGAACACCCAGTCTCCTTGAAATGCAACCTCTGTCTCTTCAATTTAGGGAGCTTTGATGGGTCACCCTGGCTTAACTGCAGCCTGAACACTGCATCCAGGCAAGAGGCAGAGAAATCCTAGCTGCCTCAGAACCCCCTCTCCTCCACCCTTCTCTTGGCTGTCACAGACCTGCACGTGTGTTAGCCAATGCCCCAAACCTGTTTTTTTCTCTATATTTGGCCAGGTTTCCTAGTCGTTCATAACAGTAACTCTTTGTAGGTAGACACAGAAGTCCTTTGTAATATAATGTTACATTTGATTCTCTGGGGTTCCGGACATTGGGCACTTTTTAATGGGAGTTCTTGGCTTGGGTTTCCAGCACCATGTGGTGGTGTTCATGTGGACCCCACACATAGGCCTGACTGACTTGAGGAATCTACTGATTCTTCTTTCTCCAGAACTACCTCCAGGCAGATGGCAGCCCTGAGCAGCATCTCTGTCTGTTGGTGATATTTTGACCACTCCCATTTTTATTTTGTCTGAGCCCCCTTTGTACAGCCCAGCTTTGTTCAGGAATCTTGTACTGGGGTGGATATTAAAACTCTAGTCTCTGGCCCTAGGATCTCTATCTAGGTAAATTTAATATATTGTACCATGGTGCCTGTGTCTTTATGATTTTTATGTACTTTCAGTGTTTTAGATAATGTGGCTTAGGAACAGCTCAGGTATGTGATTCTACCTGAAAATGTTTGATGGCAATTTTATCTGGTCTAGGTTATATAAGGCATGAAACATTTCAGAGATTTTTCCATATTTACATACTTAGTTTAGTAGGAAATTAAGGTTATTTAACTTCTTAGGAAGCTTTTGTTTAAGTTGGACAATAGCAATGATTAAAATGGAAAGGAGATACATTAACTGGTAAATATAATTTAATAATGAGAATTTTGTTATACAGAAAAAGCAGCTCTACAGTTAACTTTTTCTTTCTTTCTTTCTTTTTTTTTTTTTTTTGATTTTTTGAGGTAGGGTCTCGCTTTAGCCCAGGCTGACCTGGAATTCACTATGTAGTCTCAGGGTGGCCTTGAACTCATGGTGATCCCCCTACTTCTGCCTCCTGAGTGCTGGGATTAAAGGCGTGTGCCACCACGCCCGGCTACAGTTAACTTTTTCAATGATTAAACTTTTAAAAAAATTTGGGGGGCTGGAGAGATGGCTCAGCAGTTAAGGCACTTGCTTACAAAGCCTAATGATCTGGGTTTGATTCCCCAGTACCCATGTAAATCAGGTTACACAGTGACACAGGCATCCAAAGTTTGTTTGCAGTGGCTGGAGGCCCTGGCTTGCTCATTCTCTCTTTCCATCTCTCTGCTTGCAAATAAGTAAAATATTTTTAAAATTAGGTGTGTATAATATGTGTGGTGTGTGTATTATAATGTGCTCATGTGTGCAGATGCACATGTGTGCAGATGTGTATTCCCCATGGGCACATGGACAGAGGACACCAATAGTTGCATTGCGCTATCTTCCTTTCATGTTGTTTCCTTGAGATGGAGTCTCTCCATGAATCTGGAGCTGCCATTTTCAGTCGGATTAGCTGACCAGCAAGCCCTACAGGTTCTCCAATCTCCACTCTACATAGGACCAGGCTCACTGGCATGTGTGGCCAGGCTCAGGTTTTGCATGGGTGTTTGAGATCAAACTTGGGCCCTCTCAGGCCCTTCCACTTGCATGGCACCTGCTCTTACCCACAGAGCCATTTTGACCCTAGATTTTTTTAAATAGAAAAGAAAAATTGTAAGGTGGAATTTCAAAGACTTGGAAAGTTTTACAATTTGTCACTTGCCCATATTATATATTACTTTTATAAAAATAAAGTAAGGGCGGGGCTGGAGAGATGGTTCTGAGGTTAAGGTGCTTGCCTGCAAAGCCAAATGACCTGAGTTTGATTCCCAAGTACCCACATAAAACCAGATGCACAAAGTGGCACATGCACCTGCTGTTCATTTTGCACTGGCTGGAGGTCCTGGTGTGCCCATTTTCTCTGTCTGTATCTCTTTTATCTCTCTTTCTCTACTTGCAAATAAAAAATATTTTAAAATAAATAAATAAAGTAAAATGTTTTCTTTGTCCACTTGTAACATACAAAGTGGGCAAACAGCCCATTTGTAACAGGTCCAGAATCAAATTAAAAAAAAAATATATATATATATATATATATATATATATATATATATGCAGTCTCTATCTCTGTCTCTGTCTCTCTCTCTCTGTATGCTGGGGGAGTCTATATATCAGGTTTGCGTCTAAGCTACTGAATGATGACATGGCTAATTGAGATTGATCATTGTCGCAGCTGAAATCATTCTTAGAACCATTCTGTTGAGGAATCCCAGCATATGGAGCTCTGAACAGGAATGTCAGCTCTCACTTAACTGCCACTGTGTCCCATCAAGTCCCTCTGCCAGGTGGCGGGGAGTCTTCATGGGAGCACATTTGGATTTCATGTTTTCACACAATTTCAGAATTTAGAACACACTGTCTCAAATTTTATTTTCATATGATTCAATATCCTTCTTGCTTTTTCCCAAGCAAGAACTGGGTATGTTCCAGTTGGGGGAACTATGGATGGGGTTGGCATCAGACTCTGTATACATATCCCGTTCCTCTACACACTGGGAGCTCTGCTGGTGGGAATTTTGCTACTGTCTCTTATGTGGATGAATTAGGATCTCTTTGGCAAGTTTTAAGGGCTTTTTTCCTGGTGAGTCTCTCAGCCACTGTCTCCTCTCTGGCTTCCAGCAGGTGTCCAGTGAATGACCCTGTCTTTCTTGGTTCATTTGCCCAGAATTTGCCCTTTTGCTGAGACAGGAGGATTCCTGGTCAGCCACCTTCCTTGAGGTCTAAAGGTAATTTTTCAGCTGTGTTAGTGTATTTGTTGTTTCTATAATAAACTATTCAAAGCTGGGTAACTTTATTAAAAAAGAGGTATGTTTAGCTAACAGTTTTAGAGGCTGAAAATGTAAAGTTAGGTAACCCCATTAGCTTGTCCTGGCAGAGGCCTCACGATGGGTGTGCGTGTGTGTGATCATATCGAGAGAGAAGAAGCCACAGAGTGAGTCAGGGGTCAGGCAACAACTCCCTCTCATGAAAACCAACCCCAGGTTCCATGAAGACTACCTTAATCCCTTCTGAGGAGAGTGCTCCCCCTCCACCCAGTGAGTCCTGCCTGTAAAGGTCCTACTGTCACTCACAGCACCAGGTTTTGAATACATGAACCCTCGGGAGACAGCCAAGCCATAAGGTGTTGTGGTCACGAGTGAGAACAGAGCATCCTGCTTCTGCCAGACACTGAGCTGGATAAACAGTCAGACAAGAAGGAACCTCCAACCTTGGACATTTAAAATATCGATTTATCTAAGAGCTAGATAGATAGAGAAGAGAGAGAATGGGTGCACCAGGGCCTCTTGTTACTATAAATGAATTCCAGAGCATGCACTTCTTTGTGCATCTGGCTTTTCGTGAATAGTGGGGAATCAAACCCAGGCCTGCAGGCTTTGCAAGGCCTTTAGTGACTGAGCCATCTTCCCAGCACCCCATGGTTGAACTTTTTAAAGGCTGAGATGTTTAAAGCCATTCCTAGTATATAAGGAATTTCTTACTCATCCCTTACTTCTGTGGTTTGAAAGCTTCCCTTTGAGTTCATGGACAACTTAATTGTGCAAAGCAACAGTGCTGAGAACTGGGACCTTTAAGAGGCCATTAGGTCATGAAGGCAGATGTGAATCCAGTTCAGGTGTATTGTGGGATGGTTTAGTTACCCCAGGAGTGAGATAGACTGAGTTCAGTCCTTCCCTTCTCCCCCACCCCAGAGTTCACTCTCTTCCCCTCCCCCTTCTGCCATTGAACAAAGCAGCAGGAAGGTCCTTATCAGATGCTGGCCCCTTGATCCCCAGTGTCCTTACTTCAAACATTATTATTTGCTTTTGTAACTCAATTGCGAAGTTCTCAAGCTTGAAAGTTGTCAGCGATAACATCTGTTGCAATGACTAAAGGTTGGACACGCTTGTGAGACCTTTAGGTAATTCATCTCTTTTAGTCTCAGGTACTCTGCTAGAACAGTGCACAATGGATTAAGACACCTGCCCTTGGCAGGAGAAAAGAGGGCAAGGCTCTTCCCTGTTATATTGCCGTCCTCGGGTGGGCAGCTGTGTGCGTAGGGGTGGGGACCAGACTTCCCCAGCAGCTGTTGCTGCCAGCTGACCCTCAGCAAGCCTGGCAGGAGAGCACCGCTCCAGAGATGCCAGTTGGCTTCTGAACTTGAGGGTTGGAGCTTTCATGTCTTTTATTTTTAGCTGTGGGCCCTTGGTTGCCAGCTCTTTCACTGAGGTCTCCACACCATCTTATCACACTTTGTTGACACATTCTAGTCCATGTCCATGAATATCTTAATGACGAACCCAAGATCCATGTGAGGGGATGAAGAGATGGCTGCGAGACCTGAAAGCCTGACTTCCCAGTAACCACATAATTATAGCCAGATGTGCAAAGTGATGCGTGCATCTGGAGTTCATTTGCAGTAGCAAGAGGTCTTGTTATGCTCATTCTCATTCTCTCTCTCTGCTTGCAAATAAATAAATAAATAAATTTTTTAAAAAGAGGGACTGGGGAGATGGCTCTGCAGTTAAAGGTGCTTACTTAAAAAGCCTGATGGCCTTGGTTCGATTCCCCAGAACCTATGTAAAGCCAGATACACAAAGTGATACATGTGTCTGGAGTTCATTTGCAGTGTCTGGAGGTCCTGGTGTGCCCATACTCACTCTCTGTGTCTGCCTCTTGCTTTCTTTCAAGTAAAAAATTTATTTATTAAGTCTTTTTTTAAAAAGAAGTATCAATGTGACTTTAGATCTCAGATAACTCACATGACCCTGTTTGGAGGTAATGTTTTCTCCTAAAGGATGCACATCAGGTTTGCTATAGCAGTGAAGAAGACGAGGTAGAGAGGTCCCCGCTGAGTAGCAATAAAGCGAGGACAAGAGAGACTTGAGGGGGACGAGGAGTGATGGGAGACTGTTTATTCACACAAAAGAGGTACCACGTTGCCAGGCTGCCAACAGAAATGTATGTCACTACCATCACAAGGAACAACCACACCAATGGCCTTCACAGCTCATCTCTGTTTTGATAAGAGTATGTCCTAATACATGAGAACTCCCTGGTAAAACCTCACCCACTCCAACCTCTATCCCACAACACGCTCTTCTGTTCTCTGACCATCATTCAACATCTTTCTGGTCTTTTCCTAACATTTGTAGTACGTAAGTTACAGATAAAGAAAAACAAAACGTCTTTAGTTGGTGATATATATATACATATATATATGGATGGATATATGTGTGTATGTATGTATGCATATATGTATGCATGTATATGGATTAAAGATCTCACCATCCCTCTCCCAAAGCCAGCATCAAACAGGGACAAGAGCCCAGGAGGACTTCCTCATCTGTAACCCACATTTTTTCACGGTCGGTTCAGCTGGTCTTGGCTCTCCTTGCAGCTCAGCGTGGTCTCCGATCACTTGGACTTCTGGTGTCCTTTCTGGGGCTCCGATGCGCCCTTCCTGGCCTCCTCCTCGGGGATGAACACGCTGACGGTGAAGTCGCTGATCTCTGAGCCATACTTGTTCTTCACCACCAGCCCGTACTTGCCCGAGTCTGCAGAGCTCACATCCGTGATGGTGAAGTACGCGATCTTCCCGGCCTCGAACTTGAGGTTGCAGTGGTCATCGGAGTCCAGCGCTTTCTCGTTCTTCAGCCAGGACACTTCTGGGGTCGGGTCACCCCACACGTTGCACGTGAGGTTAAGCGCCTGGAAGAAAAGTGGTCAATCATTAGCATGTTCCATCTCCCAGAGACTTGGCGGCTATCTGATTGTCTAACCTGATCATGTGAAAAGATCAAAATCAACCTCCCAGGCTGGGGTTGAACGTCATTCTGTGCATGTTATTTCAGCTTGTAACACGTGAGCACATCTCTTTAGGGCTTGTGGGCTTCTGGGATGCTCGCTGTCGAAGTACTTGAAGTTTTATTTCCACCCTCCCCCTCTACTTTCTGCTTTATAATCACACAGATGCCTTTTGCTCGAATGGGGTGCATTGGGCTGACCGGCAGAAAGGTCTCCCCACTGTCACAACCACCCCCCACCTGCTCACTTCTGCCTCTCTCTCTGTCACAGCTCTGAACAGCTGCTCCAGACAATGGAACTTATTTTCACTCCTGCCTTCCTTGTGTCTCCTGCTCCCCGAACTCCATCCTCTGCTGTTTCAGAAGTGCTCTGCTGAAATGTACCCTGAATAAACCATCCCAAACCCTCTCCTTCTAAATGATTGATATTTAGACTTCCATTTTACTTTGCCTGACAAAATATTTATTATTTATTTATGAGAGAGAGAGAAAGAGAGAGAGAGAGAAAGAGAGAATGCCAGGGCCTCCAGCCACTGAAAATGAATTACAGATGAATGCACCACCTTCTACATGTGGCTTTATGTGGGTACTGGGGAATAAAACCCATGTCATTAGGTTTTGCAGGCAAGCGGCCTCAACCACTGAGCCATGTCCCCAGCCATATCTGGCTTTTAAAAAATTTTGTTAATAGAAAAAGTAAAAAAAAATTATTTGCAAGTGGAGAGAGGGAGAGAGATATAGAAGAGAGACAGACAGAGAGAATGGGCGCACCAGGGCCTCTAGCCGTGGCAAACAAACTCCAGATGCAGGTGCAACTGTGCATCTGGCTTTATGTGTGTACTGGGGAACTGAACCCGGGTCTTTAGGCTTTGCAGGCAAGCATCTTAACCACTGAGCCATCTCTCCGGCTCTCCACCTGACTTACTGAGAAAATTGTAGCTTACCATAAGCTGTAAGAGATGCTAGAAGAGGTTCTGTATAAGGTTTTGCCGGCTTTCCCCAATAGTAGTATTTTATAAAACAACCATAAAGTGTCATAGCTGCACATCAACACTGACACAATCCACTGGTCTTATTTTGAGTTCTTTAATTTTATTGGTATTCATCTGTGTTTGCATATGTTTTGTCCTATTCCATTTAACACACATGAATGTTCTTTCTTTTATATTTTTATTTATTTGCATGTGTGTGTGTGTGTATATATACATGCCAGGGTCTTTTGCTGATGCAAATACAGATGCTTGAGACACTTTGTGCATCTGGCTTTACATGATTGTTGGGGAATGAAACCTGGGCGTTCAGGCTTTGCAAGCAAGTGCCCATAACTGCTGAGTCATTTCTCCAGCCTCCCGATGCTGCAAACATACTCCAGATGCATGCACCGCTTTGTGCATCTGATGTTATGTGGTTACTGGGGAATCGAATCCAGGCCACCAGGCTTTGCAAGCAAGGGACTTTAACTTCTGAACTCTTTCTCCAACCCCTATTTTTTTAAATCCTGCAATTTGGGTGGGTATGCCATGAGATTCCGTTGTGTTTTTAGCTTCCTTGAGTTTTAGATTTCTATATTAAATTTATGTATTCCAAGGAAAGCAGAACTCACGGGGAAAGGAGTATTCTTTCATCACTTATAACCTCTTCTGTAGGAATAAAGTTGGACAGACTACAAATTTGTTTACATCCTACTGTTGATTAGCATTTCTTTGTGAGGCAGGGTCTGGCTACATAGCCCAGGCTGGCCTTGAACTTGTGATGTTCCTGTCTTGCCTCCCAAGGGGCACAATTACAAAAATATGCCACCATGTTCAGTTTCAATGAGCATGTCTTCTTGAACATAGTGGTTTGAGTGTGAGATGTCCCCCATAGCCTCCTGTATTTGTGATTTAGCCTCATATCCAACTTCCAGCTGGTGGCAATTTGGGAGGTGGAGCCCTGCTGGAGGAGCTGTGTCACTGGGGACGGTGTACTAGGTGTTCAGAGCAGCTCACTCTTCCTGCTTCCTCCCAGCTGATGTGACAAGATATAATGCCCAGGTCTGCCCTGCCATGCTTTCCCCACCATAATGACACTTCCTCAGCAGACTGTAGGCCGAGATAAAAACCTTTCCTTCCATAGGCTGTTTATGGTTGGTGTCTTATCCCAGTGACGAGAAGGTAACCACTACACTGAATTATTCTATACAAACAATTTTGAACAAAAACACCGAGTCAAATCATTGTTGTTAAAAGTATGTGGACAGACCAAGTATATAACTTTGGAAATTGTGATTGCTTGGTGTTAAAACTTAATTGAATCTACCAAAAACTTCCAAACACCTGAAGCATTTCTGGAAAGCTGATATCCATACTTAGGTTTGAGTTGGAGATTCAAGTGCCTTCACATATGTTCTCTTAATTTTCACTACTGCCCTGTGACTTCGACCTCATGTAGTTAGGAAAGTAAAGAAGAGAATTTAAGAACAAAAGTAGCCTGTCATGGTTTGATCCAGGTGTCCCCCACAAACAAATGAATGTGTTCTGGGTAATTAATCCTCAGCTGATTGAAGTTTGGCTTTTACAAACTCGATGGAGCTGTGTTGTTGGGGGCGGACTTTTGGGGATTATAAGCCAGCTTCCCCTTGCCAGTGTTTGGCACACCTTCCTGCTGCTGTTTGCAGTGCTGTGGCGGAAGTGATGTCCACCCCTCTGCTCATGCCATTGTTTTCCCTGCCAGGAAGGAGTCTCCCTTCGAGTCCATAAGCCAAATAAACCCATTCCTCCACAAGCTGCTTTTGTTTGGGTTCTTTCTGTGCAGCAACTAGAAAGCTGACTGCAACATAGCCCTATCATGATCGAAGTTAAAGTCAACCAGGATTGTATTTCCCACCATCAAAGAAATGCAGTGATAGAAACTCCATCTCACCGAAGCACTGGAACATGGCTTGCTTTGTTGCCAGAATTCTCCCCTCAGCTGTCACAGCCTTCATGGCTCTCCAAGATGAAAAAAGGGCTACACTCCACTACAACTCTCTATGCTTGTGACTGACATATTCAACTTACTTTATCTTTTTAGTTCTTTCGAGGTAAGGTCTCACTCTAGCCCAGGCTGACTTGGAATTCACTATGTAGTCTCAGGCTGGCCTCGAACTCATGGTGATCTTCCTACCTCTGCCTCCCAAGTGCTGGGACTGAAAGTGTGTGCCACCATGCACAGCCATTCATTTTATTTCTTGAAACAAGGTCTGGTTATGTAGCCCAGGTTGGCTGTGAACTCTCAAGATCCTTCTACTGAGTGTTAGTTAAGAATTTTGTGTGTGTGTGTGTGTGTGTGTGTGTGTGTGGGCACACCATAGTCTCTTGCCTCTAGAAACAAATGCCTATCCAGCTTTACCTAAGTGGTTGGGGAACTGAACTCAGGCCAGCAAGTTTTACAAACAAGCATCCTTACCTGCTGGGCTATCTCCCCATAAACTTTTATGTTCAATGAAACAAGAGTAAAGAAAATGATGCCCGTTAGAACTTATGCTCATTGCTTCTCAGGGAGATTATTATGAACCAGGATGTCCTAGTTTAAAACCAAGTCAGTTTTCAAAAGAAAGAGAACCAGTAGACACACACGGAGCTCTATGTTTCCCTGTAAACGTGAGGCACTTAATCCAGTCCCCTTCCCACTGGGTGCTGAAGGCCATTTCTCTTCCATTTGTTACACTGTGAGTGAATGCTTCAGATCCATTTCCAAATAACCAAATGGGTTCCTGTGCTTTTAAAAGGTAACTATGGAGAATTAGTATATATTTACCAGACTAGCTTGTCTCCTGATCTTGTCTGTCAAAACGTTAATGATTCTGCTGCATTCTTAAAAAGTTGTTTATTTATCCACTTGCTGTGGGGGTGTATGTGTGTGCGTCCTGCAGTGTGTGTGTGGAGGTCTGGAGATAAATTTCAGGCCGGTACTCATCTTCCACCTGTTGAGGCACTGACCTGAACTTTGTCCTCTGACCTTCAAACACTGCTTACCATTATTATTTGCCACCTTTTGGGAAAACCACTTGAGACCACCTCCTATCTTAGTGTAGGCACACTGGAATTACAGACGGCTAACAGCTTCTACATGGGGTCTGAGATCCGGACTCAGGTACCCAGAGTTGTGGGCAAGTACATTATCCACTTGAGCCAACTTCCAGCCCTAGAAATCCTGCATTTTTGATACTGTATTTGGTTATTCTGGCCAAGCAAAGCAGCCATGGAATAAGACAGAATTGGTTGATAAGTACATTTTAAAAGAAGGACCACCTTCTGGGATGCTGGGGCCTGTTCCTAGTGTGGGGACAGGGAACAGAAGCACTCCATACTCACCTTGCCTTCCTGGATGGTGACGACATCGGGAAGACCGCCCAACACCCGGGCACGATCTGCAAGCAAGGG
>PVHP010048297.1:0-12587 GCA_004024765.1 Zapus hudsonius | reverse complement strand
AACTCACTTGGGCCAGGAAGACCGGGATGAGTACTAAGATATACAGGATCCCTTGCCACAAGGACTAATACAGACAGCCCACGAAGGAGGATATACAACTGATCAGGGATGGGGAGGGGGGGAATTCGGGAATTCGGGATAACAACGCATGGTTTGCCCACTAAATAATGTAACTCATTATGGACAATAAATATTAAATTAAAAAAATATTATCTCTTTCCCCCATTTATTATTTATTTATTTTTGTTTTTTCACTCTAGGGTCTCACTCTAGCCTAAACTGACCTGGAATTCACTATGTAGTCTCAGGGTGACCTTGAACTCAAAGTGCTGGGATTAAAGGCATGTGTTACCATGCCTGGCCCAACTTCTTAAGAGAGTTCTGGGGAGTCAAACTTGGTGGTCTCTGTCTGAGAGCCTCTCATTCTTAATTGGAAAGCTCTCTTAACTGGTGAACCATCTCTCCAATTCTAACTACCAGGGTCTAGAAGTATCTTTGGAAAGCTGGCTTGCTCCAAGGCTCTGCTTCCAGCTTCCAGTGGCTCAGTCCCTGATCGCTTGGTCACGGGCACTTTCCCAGTCTTTGCAGATGGCCAGGGCAGGACTTCTTGATAGGAAAGCCAGGAGCTCTTCTGTAGGACAGGGACCAGCAACGGCGGCACTGCACAGTTGCCAAGGCCTGATGACCAGTGCAGTGCCTGTGCCCAGGACTCAGAGCCGGGAGCATCCTCCCGCCTACCCTGTGAGAGCTATTATTATCCCCTGGGGGCAGAAGGACTGCTGAGGACCAGTGCCAACCCCGCCCCTCGTCCTTCCCAAGCCAGCTGGGGCAGCCTGTCCACAGCTACACCATCAAGGCTCCTGACAGCTTCCTTTGCCAGCTGGGTCATGGGGCAGAGGCCACAGATTCAAGGGCCAAGCTGCCGGCACATAGAGCCTTGCTTGTCCTGAGCTCATGAAGGGCTTCCTGGGTGCCATTGGCCTATCCAGACAATAGTTTGGACTGACCTTAACTGATTTATTGCTGGCCATTAGCTCCCCATCCCAGCTCAGGGGACTTGTGATCCATGGAGTTCCCCATGCCCAAATTCCAGTCCTGACTCTTCTTTGTCCCACTTGGCTGTGTGATCCTGGCTTAACCAGAGACTTCCAATCCAGCCCTCAAAGCTGGGGACTTGTCCTCCTCTCCATAATCTTGGGACAAGATGGGACCCTAGATTTGGCCTGCCACTTACTGGCTCAGTGGCCTTGGGGAAGTTACTATGAGCCTCAGTTCACTCCCTCTAAAAATTGGGCTAATGGATCAGTGTTATAGTACTTGTGACAGCCATGGCTTCTGGGTTGTCACCTAATATAGGGGAAATCTCCAGAGAGGACCTGGTCCCCCAAAACTACTCCAAGGTAACTTGACCTTTATTACTATCAGTGAGGTGTGAGGACACTGCCACATAAGATACCTAGCACTCATGCCCTTTGCTCTGGGCATGGTGGCATACACCTATCACCCCAGCCCCTGGGAGGCAGAGACAGGAGGATCAAAAGTTCGAGGCCAGGGGCTGGAGAGCTGGCTCAGCTGTTAAAGCACTTGCCTCCAGTGCCTAAGGCCCCCAGTTCAATTCCCCAGGACCCACATAAGCCAGACCCACAAGGTGGTGGCCCTGGTGCGCTCTCTCTCTCTCTCTCTCTCTCTGTCTCTCTCTCTCTCGCTCGCTCTCTGTATCTCTCTGCTTGAAAATGAATTTAAAAAAAAAGTTCAAGGCCAGCCTGGATTACATAGCAAGATTCTGTCTCAAAAAACTCAAAGAAAAGCTAGGCGTGGTGGCTCACGCCTTTAATCCCAGCACTTGGGAGCCAGAGGTAGGAGGATTGCCATAAATTCAAGGCCACCCTGAGACTACATAGTGAATTCCAGGTCAGCCTGGACTAGGACGAGACCCTCCCTCGAAAAACCAACAACAACAACAAAAATAACTCAAAGAAAAATTATAAAGACTCGTGAGAGATGGCTCAGTGGTTAAAGGCCCTTGCTTGCAAAGGCTGGTTGGATTCCCCAGTACCCTCATAAAGCCAGATGCACAACGTGGCTCATACATCTGGAGTTTGTCTGCAGTGGCAGGCGTGACCATCCTCTCTCCGTCCACCCACTCTCTGCTTGCTAATAAATAATAAAGAAAAAAATGTAAAGATACTAATTAAACGATGATGGCTGCATCTCTTTTCCCTCCACTGTTTCCCTGCTCCCGGCTTAAAAGGCCCCTCTTCCTTTACCCCTGACCTTCCCCCTGGTCCCCACTCAGTCCTTGCCAAACAACTTTTCCTAGAATGACTACACAAGTTCATTCATCGTCGCTACACCCTGCTGGCATGGAAGTTTGCGGCGAGTTCGCTCTCTCCGGAGGCGTCCTTGGGGCCGGTTAGCACGAGATGAAGAGCGAATCATCCCACTGGAGACGGTGGCGCGTGGGGCCGCGGGGCAGGTGCGGGGCTGCAGGTGCTGCCCGGGGGCCCGGGGGAGGGTGGAGGGGGCGCAGGCGCTGCCCGGGGGCCCAGCCCCTCCCCCGCCCGGGGCCGCACGTGCCCGCAGCGCCGGCCCACGCGCAGCCCGGGGGCGGGTCGTTGGCCGGGGAGGCGGCGCGGGCGGCGCTGGGACTTGTAGGCGGCGAGCCCGCTCCTCCCGCCCCAGCGCGCGGGCGGGCCACCGGGTCCCAGCGCGCTGTGGTCCGCAGGGGAAACTGAGGCCGGAACCCAGCTAGCCCGAGGTCAGGCAGCCGGGCCCTAGCTGCCTTCCTGCGTCCTTAGAAGGGGTCTGTCAAGGTCACACTTTAATCAGTTTTCAAAGGCACTTCCAAGCCAAGGGTGGCGGCGCACATCTTTAATCCCAGCACTCGGGAGGGAGGCAGAGGTAGGAGGATCGCTGTGAGTTTGAGGTCAGCCCGAGACTACAGAGTGAGTGCCAGATCAGTCCGGGCTAGAGCGAGACCCTCCCTCCCAAACAAAACGGAAAGGTACTTCAAGGCTGGAGTGCCTCCTGCACTCTGTCTTGGTTCATTCAACAAGCATTGCCCAAGATGGTTCCCTGCTTGCCAGACCCTACAGCTTGAGCAAAACCTGGCTCCTGTGGTGCTCAGTCAAGCAGACACAGGTGTATGGTGTGTGAGGGATGAACCTACTGCGAAGGAAGGGGACAAAGGTCGGGAAATGACCCCAGCCAGGTGTCTTCCCTTCAGGCTTTTTTGTTGTTAATTTTTGTTTGTTTATTTTTGAGGTGGGGTCTCCTCTAGCACAAACTGACCTGGAATTCACTCTGTAGTCTCAGGATGGCCTCAGAACTCATGGAGATCCGCCTACCTCTGCCTCTCAAGTGTGCTAAAATCAGAGGCTGCAGGGCACACCCTGCCCCCCTGTAGGCTTTCTGACTCCAGTCCCTTGGGATGTGAGAGAGTTAGGCAGGCCTCCCAGATCTGTTGAACAGAAAGGGGCTGGGCAGTGTCTGAGCAGAGAGAAACAGAACAGTGGGGTCCAAACCACCAGGGAACTCTGCCTGCCTAGGGTTCCCCTTGCCTATGGAGTTGGCCCTATGGTCCCCAAGTATGCAGGTTCCAACTCAAAGGCTGGTTCCCAAGTCCTGGGATCACATGTGCCACCATGAGATTTCCTTTCAACACGAGGCTCCACGTTAAAGTTTGTGCTGGGTGGGGAGAGTTCTGGGGACCATCCTGACTCAGGCCTCCTCTTTATGCATGGGACAAGGACGCTTTCCTTTACAGGTGGCCACACAGGACTCCTCTATGATCTATTATACCAACACAGCCCAGTAGGCCTGCCTCCTCTGGGGGCCTCTGGGACCACCCACCCACCTGCTCCGGAAGGTCTCCTAGTTACCTCTTGCCCTGTGTATTTACTGTGCATTATTCCTCTTTTACCAGGGGTTCCGGGGTGTGTTTTGCTGTAGCCCCAGGCCCCAAAGCCTCAGTTGGTAGTGATTGCCTACCATATACAAATCCCTGGGTTTGATGGCTTGCACCACAACCAGGTGTAAAGGTGCACTCACGCCTGTAATCCCAGCCCTTGGGAGGTGGGGGCAGGAGAATCAGAAATAGAAAGCCAGCCTGGGATATATATATTAAAAAAAAAAACCCTCTGTCTCAAAACAGAAAAAAATAACAGCAACAACAAAACACAACTTCACCTTTGAGTATAGTATGCTGCTTGCGCAGTCTCTGTGGATTGAATACTGGAAGGCAATCATTCAGGTGCCATCCACCCGACGGTGCGGCCCGCAAGGACAGGGGCCCGGCTGTGCCCTGGGCCTGGACCCTGGGGTGGGGCTGGGGTGGGGAGCTCAGGAAAGAACCTCTTGTCTGCCCACCCTACGCCTTCTTCCGTCCTACCTCCCTCCTTCCCGCGGCCGACTCGAGCGCAGGGCGTGCCTGGGCGGGGCTGGGACTACATTTCCCGGCGCCCCCCGCGCTGGGGCGTGGCCGGAGAGGGGCGGAGTGGCGGGGGCGGGACCGGGTACAAAGCCTCGGGGGCGGCCGGCGGGCGCGGAGTTCACGCGTCGCGGGTGCGGAGCGTGGGTCGTAGCGCGCGCGGGAGCGATTGAGCGAGCGGACGGACGGACGGACGCACGCACGGACGCTCCCCGCCGCCCCTCATGAGCGCAGCCCCGCGCGGTCCGTAGCCGCGGGGCGCACGCACCCCATGCTGCTCCAGCCCGCGCCGTGGGCTCCGAGCGCGGGCTTCCCGCGGCCCCCGGCCGCCCCCAGCGCCATGCACGGCTCGCAGAAGGACACCACATTCACCAAGATCTTCGTGGGCGGCCTGCCCTACCACACCACCGACGCCTCGCTCCGAAAGTACTTCGAGGGCTTCGGGGACATCGAGGAGGCCGTGGTCATCACCGACCGGCAGACGGGCAAGTCCCGCGGCTACGGCTTCGTAAGTGACCCGGCGGCGCGCGGAGCCCCGCTCGCCCCCCCCCCGCACCTGCCACCTTCCCCCGCCCCTCCCCCACCCGCGAGCGGAAGATCTGCTGGGCTGAATTAGAACTCCGGAGTTGGTGAGGAGGTGGTTGGGGCCCTCTGGCCCCTGGGGATTTCCTGGAGTCCTTCTTCCATGTTTCCCAGCCGTCCCTAACTAGCATCAACTCAGGTCTAATGACGTGAAGGCACGATTCTTACTCCCCTTCTCTACGGGGTCCAAAAACTCCTCCCCTGGTGGGGCAGAACCAGCTGTAGGGGGGCTCCCCTTGTACTCCATCTCCCCAGGGATGGTGGCTGCCCTTGAAGGCTGGACTTCCCAGGCCTTGACGTTAGGGGAGGAGGAGCTGTAGTTCTGGAGGCAGCTTGTGGGCTGGGGTCAGGGAGGACAGGGCCCAAGGGTCCTGGAGTACCAGATGCCCTCCTGGGAGAGGAGGAGGAATGTCCTGGCGCCAGGATGGAACCTTCTGTCCCTCTCTTCCCTGCTTCCCTAAGCCAATAACTGAAGCCCCTGACCTTTGTGCTCCTGCAGGTGACCATGGCAGATAGGGCGGCAGCTGACAGGGCTTGCAAAGACCCCAACCCCATCATCGACGGCCGCAAAGCTAACGTGAACTTGGCCTACCTGGGTGCCAAGCCTCGGAGCATGCAGACTGGTAAGGGATAGTTTGTTTTCCGCCTGCCTCTCAGTTGCTATATTCAGCCTTGGTATCTGTCGGGTGGAAAAAGCCCCCCCCCCCTCCGCCCGGGAGTGGCAGCCGGCTATCATGTGCCTGCAGAGCAAGCCCAGAACCACCCTAGCTTGGAAGCTTATTCTCAGTCCAGCGTGTGTGGCCCCAGGGATATTCAGTTGTCAGTTCTCTTGGGGAGAGAGGGAGGAAGGAAGTCGCCCCCAGGTCTGGAGGTGGGGAGTCTGAGGGTTGACAAGTGGTGGGCCAGAGGGTAGTGGCCTGGGAGGGGAGGGCAGACTGACTGTCCCTTAGGACTAGAAGTGTGGTCTGTAGTAAGTAGTTCTGCCTCCCTGTGTGAGCACCCCTGGGGACCTTGCCCAAGCAGCCTGTGATGTCCCTTACCGCCCTCTCCTTTTAGGGTTTGCTGTCGGTGTACAACAGTTACACCCCACGTTGATCCAAAGGACTTATGGGTGAGTGGTTGTGGCTGGCTGGTGTGGGTGGTGATTCTTGGGGACCTGCAATGGCTGAAGGCTCCCAGGTCTGAAAGGCTGGCAAGATGGGCCTTTTCAGAAAGGAGACTGTTTGGGGGGTGAGAAGGGAGGGATGAAGCCTACTGTGTTTCTCTACCCCCCTCCCCCAGAGTGGGGAACACATGTCTTGGAGCCTTCCCACTCTCTCACTGGTTGGTGACCTTGAGTAGCTCACAGGACCAAGTGTGCCCCTCTCTCTTGCACAGTGGATGTGGTGACAGGTCGTTTGAGCTCTGTGCATGAGAGCTCTGGCTGTGCCTGGTGTACACAACTCTGGAGAAGTGTGCTCTTAGACATGGTGGGCTGGGCCTTTCCCAAGTGTCCTCTGACCCCCCCCCCCCCAAGAAGGTGGTGATGGTGAGTCGCTGTTAGCTAGGCATGGTTGTGAGTGCTGTAGCAGGTGGGGTGTCCATGTTGTATTTTTGTGTGACTCACCCTAGCAGTGTGTCCTGTCCCCTCTCCCCCTTTTAAACATCTGACAGAGCCTGGGGAACACTTCAGGGACACAAAGTTGAACCTGCCCCTTGGTCTGGCTTCAGCCTGGTGATAGGTGGCGTCTGTCTGCTTCATGCAAGCTGTGAGGACGGGGTCAGCCTGGAGCACAGGTGGCTCCTTTTCCAGATAGTCCTTCCAGCTTGCACAGCCCAGATCCTACCTCTGGTTTTGTTGCCCTAGGTTGAGGGAGGGGGAAAGGGTTTGTCAGACGCAGGTGGGTGGCTCAGATGTCTGAAAGTTCGGGAACACCCTGGTCTGGTGTCTTTGCCCCTGCTCCTGGGGCTGTGGTAGCTCTGCACCAAGAGCAGACATGACCATAAACTGGCCTGCTTGCAGGGGACAGGGCCTTCCCTGGGTCCTGGCACTATGCTGACTGTGGCTGCTACCTTGGAGACTCACCTTCGTTTGGCCTTTGTGGCCCACGGACTGGGTTCTTGTTCTGATTTTGCCAAATGACCCTCTGGGTCCCTCTTGGCAAGTGGTCTTCATTTTCTTATCTGGAAAATGGGGTGATGACACCACTTAGGACAGTGCCTGGCATGGGTTTCCTGTCACAGGCTCCCCACAAAGGTCCTCCCCCTGTCTTCACAGTAAGTCTCTGGGGTTGGACTGATGTCATCCTCATTTTATAGTTGGGAAGATTTCAACCAAAAAATGCTGGTAATTCATGGGGGGGGGAGAGGCTTGAACCCAGACTGCTGCTGCTCTTCTACTTTCTTGGTGGCAGGCAAATTCCTGGGGTCCTAGGAGCCACAGGACCCTGAAACTTACGGATAGGTCACAGATTGCACCGTGTGTACCTGACTTCAGGCAGCAGTGACCTGTAACTAGATCCATGGGCCATTTAATACTGTGACCACAGAGAGGCTCAGTCTGTTTGTTGGTTGCCAAGAAATCAGAGACCCAAATAGGGACAAGGAACCAAAGGGCACCCCGACCACTCCCTTTCCTCCACGTCTTGAGCTAAAGACCCTGAGCAGTCCTGAGGAGACCCGGGAGGTTTGGAGGGACACTGGCTGCCTGGGTCACTGCCAGCACCCAGCTCCTCCCTCTGGGATGCAGAGTTCTGCTGTCAGCGCCCCCTTTGTCTTTGAGAACAATCAGGCCCTAGGCCTCTGGGCCTGACTCAGCGGTGCAGCAAGGCCCAGCCGTGGCTGGGGGCCTAGTGGGAGCTGGGGCCCTGGCAGCTCTGAGTTTTGGGCGCCTGGCTGTACTTCTTTCTCCCAAGCTTTTGATGGTTCTAAAGACTCCATGGCCCACTTCTAGGCCGAGCCACCGTGAGTCCTCACCCTCTGGCCAGAGCCTCTCAACAGCTTCGAAATACTCCCCAAGAATTGAGCACTTTTGCTATTTGCCTGGATCCTTGTCCCATCTGAACAGGCCTTGCTGGGAGCACACAGCCTGTGCCTGCCCTTTGTATTACTGGTGCCAAGCTTTTCTCTGCCAGTGGCACAGTGGCGTGTGCCCACCCTTAGGCTTGCATGGTAATGTGGGAGAAAGTGGTGCCATATGGCCCAGGGTCGTCCAGTTGAGGGTTTCTGCCATCCCTGGGACACAGCATCCCGGGGAGCAGTTGGAGATTACCCCATCCAGACAACACGTTCTCACCTCTCAGGGCCTCCCAGGGCCAAGGGTGTGTGTTCACACTTGGCACAAGAAAGAAGGGGAACCGAGGTTTGTCCCTGGCCTGACTGTACTTGGGGCTCTCCTGGGCTGCTTTGATGGAGCCAGAGCTGTTCTTAAGTGGATCCTGATGTGGGCTGAATGCTCCGAGCCAGGTGTGGGGATGGGATCCTGGGGCTATTGGGTGGCAGACACTTTGGCTGGAGCAGGGGCCCATGGGTCTTCTTCTAGAGGTTCCTCACCTGTGTACTGGGGATAGTGATAAGGCCTGCCTCCAGGGGCCACCTCAAGGACTGAATGAGCACCAGCATGGTGTTCCTAGGGCCAAGAAGTGCTTTGGACTATGTCCTGAGGTGTCCTAGGACAGCCGTGCAGCAGGCTGCTCATGAGCCTCTGGGGAACCTAGGCTCGGAGTCCCAGAGACAGGTGCCCAGCCCTCATCCCTCCCCAGGGCTCTAGTTCTCCCTGGCCATGTGGCACCTCTTAGATGAATGAACTTAGGCTCTTGTTACTGACTGTGGCCAGGGTTCCTCTCCCCAGCCTGTGCCTCCCCCATGTCCTGCCTTGGGCCAGGGTCTGGGTTTAGCACTGCCAGGCCGTTTCCTGTGCAGGTAGCTAGCTTACTTGGTGATGAGGAGGCCCCAGAGGGCTGCAGGGGTGTGTGTGATGTCATGTAGGGTGATAAGAGGCTCTGGTCCTAGAGTTGCTGGGGGCAAGTCTCTAGGCCAGAAGCAGCAGGTATGAGGGTGCTGGCTGGCAAGAGACTATGGGGTGCCCATACAGCAGCCCATGCCTTCCCCTCTACCTGTGGGGTGTTAGGGTTGGCCCTGCTGCTCCCCCCCCACTTCCTGTTTGGCAGCCTGTCTGGAGCCAGGCGTGGGCTGCACCTGTCTCTCCCCACAGGCGACCCATTGCTGCACCTGTTGTTTGTGCCTGGTTGACAGAGCCAGCTTTGGGTGTTTGGGGTTCCTCTTCAAAGAAGGACCTATTCTACAGTCAGACTGAGGGGCCAGGCCATGATCTCTTGAGAGGCTTGAGCCAGCTCCAGAAGTGTGTCCAAGGCACAGAAGGTACCAGGTGGCCTCCTGGCCCAGGAGTTTGGACACATCCTAGAGTGTTGCTGCATGACCTTGCTTTTGGGCCCTGATCCCTGCTAGCCTTGGCGACAGGCAGGATCATGCTCAGTTTGTCCCTCCCACAGCTACTTGGCTTTGTTAGGCTGGGGGCCACATGTGACTAGTTAGTGCCCCCTGCCAGAAGGGTGGCAGCAAAAAGAGACAGGCTAGCACACGGGGATGGGCAGGAGCTGAGGAGGGAAAGGACAGCCCCTGCAGGTAGTGGGAGATGGGACCAGGTCAGCACAGGGTGGCTTTGGTTCTAGATCCCTAATGACAGGGACACATCTCATTTTACCTGGGCCACATGACAGTGCTGAGCCAAGTGGAAAACGAGGTTGATTTGGGCCTTTTTTAAAATTCTGGATTTTTGGTTTTTATTAAAAACTTATTTTTATTAATGTGTGTCAGAAAGAGAACGAGCATGCCAGGGCCTTTTACCACTGTAAACAAACTCCAGATGTGTGTGCCTCTGTGTACATGCCTATGTGAGTACTAGGGGATTGAACCTGGGACCAGGAGGCTCTGCAAGCAAGCACCTTTAGCTACTGAGCCATCCCTCTAGCCTGTATTCTGGATTTTTTTTTAATATTTTATTTATTCATTTTCAAGCAGAGAGATACAGAGAGAGAGAGAGAGAGAGAGAGAGAGAGAGAGAGAGAGAACACCAGGGCCACCACCTTGTGGGTCTGGCTTATGTGGGTCCTGGGGAATTGAACCCAGGGCCTTAGGCACTGGAGGCAAGTGCCTTAACCACTGAGCCATCTCTCCAGCCCTATTCTGGATTTTTGAGACAGAGCCTTGAAATGAAACCAGCCTCCTGAGTGCTGGGATTCAGATTTTTATTTTTTTTTTGAGGTAGGGTCTTACTCTAGCCCCTGTTGGCCTGGAACTCACTTTGTAGTCTCAGGCTGGCCTCAAAACTCACAGTGATCCTTCTACATCTGACTCCCAAGAGTGTTGGAATTAAAGGTCTGTGCCACCTGCCCGGCTCAGATGTTTTGAAGATACCCTCTAGCACATGGGTTGTTTCTAGGCTGCTGAGGGCATCCCCTTGGGGACAGTGTACTTACCCACCCTGGACCACTAGCCATGGGTAGAAGGCCTGGGACTCCAGATATGTGCCTTAAAGAGTATTTGAAAGAAACAGGCATTGGGAGATTGCACAGTGAACGCTGGGTTAGATTAGCCTTGGTGGAGGCCATGGTAGAGTACAGCTTCGTGGGTGCATTTAACAGTGGGAGTTTGGACATGCTCTGACCAAGCTGCTCTTCACGGATGACATCCCACAGTGTGTGTCTTCCCGCTGTCTGCAGCTCTGTTGGGCCCCAGGGAACCTGGGTTCCCCCAGCACAGGGGATTCCCAGGAGGCTCTGTACACAGCCCTGCCCTGGTTTCCTGCCTGCCAGGCAGCCACACACAACCCTCCCTCTCAAGGCTGGGGCTGCCAGCGGGCTGCCAGGTCACCTCCAGCCTGGTGTGGGGTAAGGCCCCCAGGGAGCAGAAAAAGTGAAATGGACTCATTTGCCTTTCTCTTTTTCGTTTTAAGAGGTGGCTTTGTGTTCAGGAAATGGGTCCTTCTGGGCTGTGCTAATGATTTTTCACTTGGTGTTGGACTTCAAGTGAGAGGTTGAGCTTGTATCTTGGATACTGTTGACCTTTGACATTGTTAGTCCTGGCCCTCACCCATGAGGCCCCTGGTCTCAGATGCTGCTGTGCAGAGTCCCCCCCTAGGACTCCAGGGGAAGTTCCACCCGGCTCTGTGGTGTTTTTAGATAGGGAAACTGTGGCTCAGACAACTAAATCTCAACCTGAGCTTCTGCCCCTGGGTCTCCATAAGGTCCAGTCAGGTGCTCCTGGCTGGGTGTCCCTGACCTTGGGCTTGTTGGGTCATGTCCCCTCTAGTGGGAGGTGGCCTCTGGGAGGAGCAGAGGACATCATTTCGCCTTGCAGTCTGGTAAGGTTTGCCTGCAGCAGCCTATCTGGACATGACCCTTAAGCCTTCTGGTCCTGTGTAGCCCCCTCTATGACTGAGGCTCAGTACTGCCCAGGCCCTGGTACCAGGGAGAAGCAGAACCTGCATCAACCTCTTCTTAGCATGTGCTCGTGTCCAGCATCCTGTGGGCTGCGTGCTAGGAGACTCCAAGCCCCAGGGCTTGTTCCTGTGCCCTGGGGACTTTGCTTTACTGCCCATCATCACGCAGTGGTAAGGCTAGGTGAAAGGATAAAGGTTTCCTGAAGGGAGCAAGGAAACGGGACCCTGTGTTATGGGACAAAAGCAGGAAGGACTAGGGGCTGGTGTCTGCTTATTGCCACCCAAGCCTACGTGGGACCCTAGGTGGAAGTTGGTGCAGAGCATCCTAGCCAGTGGTAAGGGCCCACCCTAGAGGCTGTGTGGTCACCCTGATGTTGAGGTTCCATTCCGGCACTCTGTGCCTTGATGCTATCCCAGGTCTCTGGTTCCCAGAGAGATCAGGCCTTCAGGGTATCTGGTCACACAGATGACAGGTAGACTTGCTGAGCAAAGCTATGCCTCCTGTCTGGAAGCTGAGGCCTCTGGCCCCGGGACACAGCCAGTTGGGGGGGGGGGGACTCCTTTGCAGGCTGGCCTGCTTCAGACATCTATCTGTTCAGAGGCCCTTGGGATGCAGTGGACAGGGAAAGCTCTGCCACTGTGGGTCATGTAGATATATGCAGGGTCAACGACAGGGCTTCAGGGGGGAGAGAAAAAGCCAGTGGGTGTGGGCATAGAAGAAGCCTTCAGGTCACGTGTACACCAGAGCCCAGGTAGCAGGAGTGACGGGAGGGAGCCTCAGGTAGACATGAGAATGGAGGGGCGGGTTGCAGCCTGGTCATGTGAGATGATGGCATGCCGACAGTTTGAGTTTGCTTACGACAGTTTGAGTTTGCTTACGTCCCACCGGTGCTGGAGAGTTGTTCCCGGGTGCAGGGAGCCGGGACATCGCCATGGCAGGATGGCGCCCCCTCTCTTGCAGCTAGTGGGAAACAACTCCTCCTTAGGCAATGCTTTGAGAAACTGTCCCTAGCCAATCCCGTGGCGCCTGGAGGTGGCAAGCAGGAGCCAGCCAATCATGGGACGATCCGTGTCTCTTTTCCTATAAAAGCGGCTGATTCTTAGTGTTCGGGGCCCCTCGCTTCCTTCCCCCCCCCC
>PVHP010048296.1:0-12563 GCA_004024765.1 Zapus hudsonius | reverse complement strand
TATTAGGAAAGCAACAGCCAGATACTGCAGAAGATCTAGAGGCTTCAGATGATGAAGACAAAACCAGCTTTGGCCATCTTCATGGTCAATGTAATAGAAACATGGACCTCAGTGCCCTAAGTTTCTAAGGACTTGGAAAGATGTTTGTAGTGGGGGGGGGCAACTCGGAGGCTGGTCCTCTTCTGACCCCTTCCTTTGAATAGAAAGAAGAAAGGCATACTGTCGAACCCCTTTCCAAAGAAACCTGGAAAACATCAAAAGGGAATTTCCAATTGTTAATGTAAATTCAGTAAGACTATTTTCATTAGAAGTTCATTGATTAAAAAACATAAAGCTCACATTTACTAGTCAAAAATGGAAAGAAGAAAAAAATGGAAAGAAAATAAAGGAAGCTACAGGCAGACTAGCTATCCTTTCAGGGGAAAAGTATCTAGTTGCCAAAAAAATGGAAGCCCCTAACTGGTACAGGGACCCAAGGCAACCTTGAATGGGGACCAAGAGCCCCATCTCCGTGGGAAGATCCTCACTAACCATAGGTCCTCAGAAAGGCTACACCCTCCAAATGCTCACCAACCTAGCAATATTTGTCTCAATTGACCAATAATAATCTCACTCTCCTCTGGAGACTCTGTTTGTATCTTTCAAAAAGCAACAAGAACCGGGGATAAAGGAACTCCACCAAGGGGACCTGATGTGATGGGGGACACCCAAGCAGGAGACGATCCATGTAGAACCCAAACACAACCTCTAAGGAAATGGAATGATGAGCAAAACATCTATTCCCACAGCAAGGCAGATAACCTACAGAAGGACAATGGAGAGAGGCACCAAGGGTGCCAAAAATTGTCCAAAACACAAATTTAGAGACTTTTACAAACCTAATAACTATGGAAAATTTGAATTCACCCACTATAACTCAGGGAAATTTGTAGAAGAGGGGGCAGAAAGAATGTAAGAGTCATGGGAGGGAGAATAACTAATGCATAAAAGGGAATGTCATCATGGATTCATTGGCTTTATCTAATAATCTATGATACTGAGCATATTGTTGTATTAATATATATATAATTTTAAGCCAATAAAAGCATTTAAAAATGAAAAAAAACATGGAAGCCAGCCATGGATCCAGGCATGGGCTAACCAGAAAAGGGGAAAAAATAATTCATTGCAATGTGATTTTTAAATTTTAGTCTCTTCCAGCAGGAAGTCTGTTTTCTGGGATACAGTTGAGTCTCCACTTCCATTCACCACACTGGAGTATTTTATGGTTTCTAGTTGAGGAAGTTGTTTCTTAATTTATGTACTTTCCTATGTAGGTCCGCATAGACATAGTTTTTGCCACAAAAAAAAATGTGGTTTGAATAGAAGTGTAGTTTGTAAAATAGAGGTGATTCTTATATTGTGATTCCACAGGAGTGTTGAGATAGGATATATCTTCTTGTTTATCTTGTATTTTGGTTCCCTCCAGAAGGAGGTCATCTGAGGACCTCTTTGTTTAGATTTAATATGGAAATAGTTTGAGGGCTGTGGACATTGCTCAGTGGTTAAACTACTTGTTATACAAGCCTGATGACTGGAGTTAAAATTCCCAGGACCCAAGTAAAACCAAACTCTAGTAGTGCACATGTAATCCCAATGTGCTTATGGAAATGGGAGGTGGGGTCAAGAGAATACTAGAGCTTGGGAACCAGCCAGTCAAACATTCACATCTGTAAACAAGAGACTTCCAAACAAGGTGGAAAGCAAGGATCAACATACCAAGATTGCCTTCTGACCTTCACATGTGTGCTATCGCACATGTGTGACCACACACACATGCACACACACACACACACACAAAGAGAGTATTGACCCCTAATTGTTCTGAAAATAATAAAATTATGCTATAGAGAGAAAATAATGAAAGAGTATTGTCATAGCCATGTACCTCTGAGATGAGCTTCCAAATCAGGCAGTTATGGGAGGAGAGGATTTATTGAAGCTACAAATCCAGGGGAAGTTCCATAATGGCTCAGTTGCTGGGGAGAAAGAGCTACTGAGGTCAGCTGGAGTGGACACTGCATCCCTGACCCCAAAAGTTCCACATCAAGCCAACAGTACTCTATGGTAGCCCTTGTACAGTCCTGATATATCAAAACATCTTCAGATCTCCATTGCAAACCATGGCCCATCTTTACAACTGCTTTACTGGCCAATCAGGGACTTCACACCCTGTTCCATGTATTGTACCACAGCAGCGGCTCCTGCAACCATGTGCACTCCATGACCTACTCCATGCATGCATTTCTCATGCTTCCAAAAGTATGGGGAAAAAAGTATGAAAAAAAGTATACCAAGTATGCAGGACACAGCCATGTTGTTAATTCAGAGATGAAATAAACTTTGAAGAGCAGGTTCCTTCCTTTCATCTGTCTCCTTTCCAAAGAGTTTGCACAGTCTATCATTCAGTCTTTCCTGGGTGGAACCACTTCAGGCATCCTTTCCATTGCTTCAATGTAGAGCAGTTAGGCTATCTTCTTTAGGATTGCTAATGTATTGAAAATAGCAGCTTCAGTAACTTAAATCCAGTCTCTTTGCCAGCAAGTTAAATTTGCTTAGGTTTTTCCAACTTTAAATTTTAAAATTTTCAGTTCTTTATCATTAACCAAGCACATCAGTCCATTACTTAAATTCAGCCACGATCAAACATTCTGGGCATTGGCAGTAGAATGCTTCCAGCCCTTATTCCAGTAACGTAGTTCCAATAAAGCTCTCTGCAGGTCTCATTCCCCTTTGAAAGCTCATAAACCAAGCCTCCAAATGCAATTCTCTCTGCACTTAGCATTTCCAAACTCTCACCAGAATACTCCATAAAAATTGGCTCACCATCTGAAAGTTGTCTTCAGTTGCAAGTACCAAATCCATGTCCATTGCTGCAGCACACAAGTTCCAGAAGACCAAAATCCATACGGTCAGATTCATCTAAGCAATATCACCCCATGTCTTGGTCACAGATCTGTCATAGTCACTCACATACTGCTGGGATGAACTTCCAAACCAGGCACAGTTATGGGAGGAAAGGATTTATTGAAGCTATAGATCAAAGGAAGTTTCATAATGATGAAAGAGGTTGGTCCCCTTTCAGAGGTCCAAGAAGAGAGAGAACCCCATAGCCTCTATCACACACACACACACACACACACACACACACACACACACACACACACACACCAGCAAACAGTAGTGAGCTCTACTGAGCTCAGACTGTTCTTTACATATCTATGGCTGGAATTCCAGATCTTTCCCAGAAATGCCTTAGGGCTGGAGCCTGAGATCTGCCAGAGGCTGGAGACAAACTTTTAATAAAACTTCTGAATCTATTGGGAGACATCCATTCAAACTACCACAAGTAACTGAACACCTTCTATAAGGAGATAATTTTATCCTATGGCATGACTCAACCAATTTATTTTTATTTACTTATTTCATTGTGTGTATATGGGTGCACCAGGGTCTCTTCCCACCATAAATGAAACACCTGATGCTTGTGTCACTTTTTGTATCAGGCCCTTTATCTGGGTGGCTGGGAAATTGAACCCTGGGCTAGTAGGCTTTTCAAGTAATTGCCTTGAACCACTGAAGCATCTCTCAAACTCTCAACTGGTATTAAGCCTCATAATTATCATTAATTTTTAAAAAATTAGCAAATAAAAAATTTCAACTTTACATTTTGGTTGGAAAAAAAACACATGATGTGTAAGGGAAGAAATGCCTCAATGAGTTTGAATACATTCACCGAACTAGAATTTGTAGAATGTGTGAGGCTATGAACTACCATGAGTTCATGACCTTCTGGTTCTTGAATTGTTAGATTACAATTAGTGCTTTTTCTCTTGAGCTGTCCCTTGGACAAAGAACTCCCAAGTTCAAAGAGATGTTTGTTTTGAGTTTCTAGTGAGTGCAAAGTGGAGGCCAGCCTGAGTGTGTGCAGGACAGGAAGTGCACTGGTGGTGCAATGTTTTCAGCCTTCAGCTGCAGCAGCAAAATTTCTTTGTCTTGGTTGCTTACCAGATTTGCGTTTGAATGACACTTTTAAAATTCACTAGACCAGTAATAACTCGGTGGCATTTAACCTGATAACCAGGAGCAATGCTCTCTCATTACAGCACTCTGCTCACACAGTGGCACCCTGTTCTCTGTCTGCTCAGCCCAAAGGCACTAGCAATGTTTTGTTCTTGCTCACACATCTCCCAACTCCACATTTTATTAATGTTTCCTGCTTTAATGGTTTAACAAATTCAAATCCTAGGTAGGTTGAGTTGGTTTGGGGAATGCAGTGCAATGCATATTGAAGAGACAAACTGCTGGATGCATAGCTGTGGCCATAACTTCTCAGTACTGTGCTGGGTGCATAGTTAACTGCCTGAATACTCACTAAATCTATGAATGGAAAACATGAATGAAACTTCTCGCATAGCATGATTGCTAAATGTGCAGCAGGATGGAAAAACCTGAAACTTAACATACTAATATTTACTCATTTTTATTTTGTCTTTTCAAAACTTTCCTCAAAACTTGAACATTCTAACTAAAACTTAAGGTACCTATGGAGAGTAGTTGATGACTACTACCAGCCACATCTCTCTTAGCCCGAGCTTGTTAGCTCCCACTAGTTCAATTAGAGTAGATGTAATGTCTTTTTGGGGGAAAAAAGTGGGAATTTGCTGTATACCTTGTGGAGAGACCAGGCTGTGCCCAGCTCTAAGGGACCCTATATTTTGTGAAGCAGTGGTTTTCAGTCTGTGCCTTGCCCTGGGTGACTCCATTTTACAAGGAGCATTTGGCACCATTTTGAGTCCAAATGCATAGAAACAATGACTCTGCATCTCCCCAATCTGCAGACAGCACCACCTGTTCAGCACCACCCATGAGGCACAGGCTGATAATAACCTATTTAGTCCTAAAAGTAGAAAGGTACCACCTATAGACTTATCAGAGTAGATTGAAACATATGGACACATAGGTGTATTAAACCATATCAGAGAAAGCAGGCCGAGAACATATCAAACACTCCAGACCAATGAAAGATATGGACCCTATAATGAGAAGGACACTAATCCTGTGATGGCCATGATCCCACAAACCCATCACCAGACCTCTGGATATGTTGTGTGTGTCAAGGGAGAGAACTGTGTCAGGAGCTTCAGCCCAACATGGTCCCCACCACTTGGGGAAACCATTCAAATTGCCAACACTGTCTGTAAGTCTCTCCGTCATGAGGTCCTGCACAAGACCTGTACCCCTCAAGTTGCAACTAGCCTTGACCCTATGACCCTGGAGCTCAGCTCTCAGGCAGCCAGCACTCTCGCTATCCCATCTAACCACCTGCAGTGACTCTCTGCAGCACCTCCCTAAGGCCTCTTAGAACTCTGTGGTCTCCTTAACCCTTGTAGGTTAACCCTGTAGACATGGGACCTGAGAGTTAATGTTAGTAATTAAAATCATAATAAAAGAACTTGCATTTGTCACCTATTAAGGGAATCAGACTACTTGATAAACGGCAGTCAAGAAAACTGCTGTAGTTTGTAAATTTATTATTATTCAATAAATTATGGGGCTGGAGAGATGGCTCAGCAGTTAAAGGAACTTGTTTGCAAAGCCTGGTGGCCTGGGTTGATTCCCCAGTGCCCACATAAATCCAGATGCACAAAGTGGCACATGCATCTGGAGTTCGATTGCTGTGGCTAGATGGCCCTGGTGCACCTACTCTCTCTCTTTCTCTCTCTCTCTTTCTCTCTATCTCTCTCCTTACAAATATAATATTTAAAAAAATAATTGATGTTTTATATTTCCCCACCATTTCTCCTCTTAATCAGCAATCGTTCTCTAATCATCTCAGAAAAGGGACCTGATTAGAGAAAGCAGTGATAAGTCAGGACACAGAAAACAGTGAGAGGCAGAATGGCTGAGCCAAGTCTTTGGTTGGAAGAGAAGGCTGGGTTGGGGAAAATGAATGCTTAGGAGCCTCCGAGAACTCACTGAGGTTTCGTCCCACCTTCCAGAAGATAGTAGGATGTGAAAGGAAATTACATCTCGATGTGGACGCAGAAAACTCTGTTTGTGTTTGTAGGCTAAGATTTAATTTCATCACACGTAAGGGCAGGGAAACAGAACTCAGTGACAGAGTGTTTGCCTCATAGGTATAAGGCCCTAGGTTAGATCCCCAGAACTGCAAAAGGAAACAAGGGAAACCAAACCATACTACATTAAAAAAATTACAGTGATGGTCAATTTAAACAATGGAGGAAGTGTTCTTGCTATGTATTCCAGAATGGCCTTGAACTTTCAATCCATCTTCAGCTTTTTCTATTTTTTCTGTAGTAGTTTTATGGTTTTCAATCTTACATTTAAGTCTTCATTTTGTTGTCTCATGGATTTTTTTAAACACTTATTTGTGTCAGCATCCAAACAAGGTCCACACACTGCATGGGAATGATAGTCTTCTCTTTTGTTCTGTAAGTTCCTTTTCCCTTTAATTTTTTCCTCATGCTTTACCTGTTGGGAGATCCAAACCACCTGTCCTGTGGGGTTAGCCTGCTTCTCCAGCCACTGCAGATTTCTGTAGTTCCTGCTGACATTAAGCTTACTTTAACTTTTCTCTCTTTCCTCTCAGACATCCATATGTCCATGAGATAATAGATCTCTGTGTGAAACAAAATCAGTATATAGAAAGGCTTGGTGGTGGAAGGCTGACATCTTTATTTTCAGTGGCTCTAAGGTTGTTCACCTGTGAAATCCAAATCCCATGTTCTTTGGAGTGAGCTTCCCTGCCTCCCGCTCTACAACCCTGAGACACTGTGGGAATTACATGGTTTCCACAGCTAGGCAGGTAAGAAGGGGAGCCCCAAGATGGTGACCTAAAACGGTGGAAAGGGGGGCTCACTTCCTAATTCCTCACTTTCTATTCTTCCCTGTGTGATTGAATTTTCCTGAGAGATGGTTTTCTGAGAACTGTGCTGTACAAGATACTTCATGAACCAATCAAAGTCCTCATCTTTGTTTCAAATGATCAATCATAGCTCTGGCCAGGAGGGCTGTTCTGATTCAATAAAATCCCACCTCCCACCTGGGGCTGTGGATCTCCAGCTCTGGAATATCCTCCTCCATGAGGGAGGAGTCTGTGTTCTCTCCGCCTACTTTTATTTTAAAATAAACTACTCTTCCAAACTTTATCCTATCATTTAAATCTTTAGTTAGCAGGAAAAAAAGAAAAAGAATCCCAACCCCTAGATGGGAAAAATCTAACCAGATATTTACACATGACTCACCACTTCTCCAAAATCTTTCTCATTTCTTTATTATTTATCAGACAATGCCTGGTACCCCAGGATTGGTGATATCCTGCTCCGAGGAAAGAATAACTTTCCTCTGATTACTACTAGTGAATGGCTGACTTCTTTCCACTCAGGCCTCCCTAGAGAATCTGTAATCATGGGGTCTCCCCAGGGAGGAGGTGGACCTAACACCAGCCAGAACTGGATATAATCCCAGTTGAGAAGTCTTTTTGAAAACAAAGCTGGGGGAGGGGGTGAGAAGAGAGAGTGTCACGTGTATTCCAAGCAGGTTGTTGCTGTTTTATAATAAGATTCTTGAGCCATTGTTGTGACTTGTGTGTGTGTGAACACGGGAAGGTACTGTCATCGTTTTTTAGCTTTGGCCTTTGGGTGACAGTAACATTGGGTTACATTCGCTAGCTTGACCTCAAAACGTCGTCATTTCTAACCCTCTTCAGCATCTCCCAAACCCTGTTATATAATGTGTGTGTGTTCATATGTAAGTTACCTAAATATATCCCCAGACTATCTTTGCTATAAATATTCCTCAGTTGCATATAGCTTCAAGTCTGTCTTTTGGAAGAGTACAGTTATTTTTATTGCTTTTGCATTCTAGTTTATAACAAATTAATTTGCAAGCAGAAAAAGGGCTTGGAGAAATAAAAACCTTGAATCGTATTATCGGAGAAAGTACATTTTGAGTTTGAATGTCAGCTTGTGAAGAGAGATACTGATGTACTCAGAAGTAGAAACTGATGAACATGGATGGGTGCATTATTTCAGACAGGGACATCAGAAAACTGTCATTCAGGTAGAAGCCCTTGTGAAAAAGATGAGATTTGCTACACCACAGAAAAGAACCATCTCTGCGTGCCTTAAAGATTGGAGGGGAAGGAAAATTGGCAACTTGGGAGGAGAGGCATAAATAATACTTACTTTTAGGGCCTGAGCAGTTTACAAAATGCATTTCTCATTTGATTTCATGACAGCTTTGTGGAATGTGATATGATGGCCGTTTTGAAAAGAAATAAGCAAAGAGATTAAGAAACTTGCTCCAAATCTCCTAGCCAATAAGCCCTGTAATAGGATTTGAAAGTAGGTCTTTGGATACCATCTGGACACCTTCCCCACCCCTCTCCAGCCCACTGCACCAACTGGACCTATGCACCTCGAGTCTAGGCCTCACTGCGCTGAGCTGCTTTTTATCTTTCCTCTAGTTGCACTAATTGATAACTAATTACTGTAGCGTGCCTGTCATGGACAACTTGTTTCCCCTCCCTGGGCTTTATTTTCTCAATCCCTAAGGTTTCTTCTACTTCTTGAATACTCTAATTCTTTCAGAAAACAAACTTTACTAAAGCATAGTTGGAAACGATGGATGTCATTTTGTGAGTACTGTGTGGAATGAAGTTGTACACTGAAATCCAAAGATGGAGGGAGGGTCATGGCTGAAGAGGGCAGGTAGCTTCTAGAAGCTAGAAAAGGCAAAGCAATGGACTTTCTCTGGACTGTAGTCAGCATGTGGCCAATGAGAGCTATGAATGCAGCCCAACACAAGCTTGTACGTACTTAAAAACATGCTTATTATTATTATTATTATTATTATTATTATTATTCTGCAAAATTTTGGCCAACTCAATTGTGTGGTTTACAAAGGGTAAACTCTGTAAATGACAAGGTCCTATTGCAATGTCAGAAAAGTTGGACACCTGCTTCGAGCCTCTGGGGTCCCTGCTGACACCTTGAGTTCAACCCAAAAAACCTGTTTTGAACTTTAACCTCCATAACCCTAAGTTCAATTTTGTGCTGTGTTCAGCCACTAAGTCTCTAAGAATTTGTCACAGAAGGAGAAACAAATGCACCATCTCTGATCTTTTTTATTTATTTTTTTCCTCTGACCTTCTTGATGTCTAAAACACATCAAGTTTATTCTGGCTTCAGGGCCTCTTCATGTACTGTTTCTTTTGCCCTGGACATTTTGCTGTTTCCAAAGGATCCCACCTGCCTGTCACTGTGTCACACGCATTATTTTCTTCAGATTATTATACCCATCTGAAGTTAACTTGTTGATTAATGTTTATTTTTTGTCTCGCCCAGTAGGAAGTACAAGTTCCATGAAAGAAAGGTTTTAATTGTCTTGTTGGTTCCTAGCGCACTGATGTGTCATAGCTGTGTTCATCTGTCTCAATGCCACAGACAGATTTGATTCTGGAACAAAGATCAGAAGGAGCATAAACCCAGGTCAGGTGTACCTTATAAGATACGCTCATTGCTAAGCAACTTCCCCTCATTCTGTGAACAATTTCTTCTGGAATGTTGTCAAATCTGGAAATGAGGGAGCTAGGGCATACGCTCTGGGAAATCCTCATAGCGAGTCTCTCCTAACTGATGGCTTTGTGTCAGTCACCACAGCTGATTTCCAGGGTCAGAAGAAAGTGGATCCATTTCCAAGGTCTTTGGCGACTACACCATTTTAATTACCTTTATAGCATATAGAACTATTTGCTATATGGAGAGTAAATTCAATGTTTAATTCTGTAATAGGAAAACTCAATTGTCCATTTAGCTTCTTTAAATAAAGAGAAACCTCAAGTGGCCTGTACCCTTACAAATGGGTACACATGGGTAGCTCTTTCCTCCCCATGTATTAGAAGTGTTAATACCACACATATTTAGGGAAACATGGTTCTCATGGGAAGTGTCTTCTGGGACTTGTCAGGAAAACATGGAAGCTGGGCTTTACAGACGTCAATGACTCTCCCTAGAGTATTGCAGGCCCTGGAAAATGTCAAGGGGAAAGAAAGTGTTGGTTGGCCCTGAGGACCTGGGCAGGAGCCCACGGGGCCTTTCCTGGACCCCAGCATTGCAGGGGCTGCTCTCAGTGAGGGGTGGGAGAAGGGCAAACAGCCTTGGGCAGCTAGGCTCACATCACCCAGCTACGATCTTTCCATTTATATTATTCTTAGTCCCTCCACCCATAATCCTACAAAGGGATTTCTTTGAGCTATATGTTTTTTCCATTCATTATTAAAAATATTTCTATTGGGTTGGAGAAATTTCACAGTCGTTAAGGCACTTGCCTGCAAAGCCTAACGACCCAGGTTCAATTCTCCAGTACCCCAAAAAGCCAGATGCACAAAGTGGTGCATGCATCTGGAGTTGGTTTGCAATGGCTAGAGGCCCTGGAATGCCCATTCTTTCTCCTCCTCCCTCTTGCTCTCTCTCTCTCTCTCTCTCTCTCTCTCTCTCTCTCTCTCTCTCTCTCCTTGAAAACAGATAAATAAATATCTTAAAATATTTTTATTTATTTGTGAGAAAGAGGAGGAGGAGAGAGAGGAAGAAAGAAAGAGAGAAAGAAAGAGGGCATAAAAGCATGCCAGGGCTTCTTGCAACTACAAATGAATTTCAGACATGTTTTACTTTGTGCATCTTGCTTTATATGGATATTAGTGAATTGAACTTCTGCTGTCAGGCTTTGAAAGCAAACACCTTTAACCCCTGAGCCATCTTCCCAGCCTTGTTTATCCTTTTATTAACTTCTGAGGTCAGGGCATGATAGACTCTAGTTGCCAAGAGTGAGTCTCATGCCTACCCCCAAATTTAGGATTGTATCTACTGTCCTAAAGTTGCTTCAGGGACAGCTGGAGAGATTGCACTTCCTTACAGAGAAGCGGGATATTGTCACCAATAGGAGGAATAGACCCTGTACCGTCAGAAGAAACATATGTTCACTGGCATCTCCTATCACTCAGGCTGCAGCTTCAGTCACTGAGACTTTCAAGTAAGGGAGATATTTTGAGGATTTTTTGTTTGAGGTGGGGCTAGGAGAATCCTTAGATAACACTGTGTTTCCACCAGCCTACTTCACGGGCATTAAAGAGCCATCTGGTAGGATTGGACTATTCCATCAACCCATGCTGCTTTCAGTGCAAGCTTCACTCCCTTTGCTTGTAAGTCAGCTAGCAGCATTCAAATGTGCTGTGTTCTGAAAATGTTCCGATTATAAATAGTTCTCCATGTTTTAGGAATGCACGCAGCAGTTTTCAAGACCTCCAGCAGCTGGGGGGGGGGAGGTTCCACTTTGTTCATTGGCTTATTATTTGCTTTTTATTCTTTTTGTTCCCTAACATCGTTGGAAAAAAGAATGCATTTCATTCTCAACAATTAACATAATACTAAGTAAATGATATAGCAAATACTTTTACAGATTATAAACTTTGAATGCTTATTTTGCTTTGTTTTTTCAGGCCATCTATGCTTGAATATTTTGGAATGTGTTTGTGTGCTTAACTTCTTATGCCAGATCTATAGGAAAGTGATAAAATTAAAGGCTTACTTTGGGGGAGGGAGGTGCAGTATAGTGTGTGTGTTGTGTGGTATGTGGATATGCGCTGTGTACACGTGTGTGGTATATGCGTGTGTATACACAGATGTGCATGCTTCTCTGCCATTCATTCACTTAATTTCCTTGAGACAGGGTTTCTCACTAAACCTGGAGCTTGATGGTTTTTGGCTAGAATGGATGACCAGTAAGCCACAACTATCCTCCTATCTCCACCCACCTCTGAGCTGGGGTTACAGGTGGACATGGCCAGCTTGTCTTGCTACGTGAGAGCCAGGGATTGGACTGAGGTCCTCATGCAGGCTTATGCAGCAAACACTCCCACCTTCTGAGCCATCTCCCTGCACCCTAAAGGTTTATTTATTTACTTTTGTTTGCTTGTTTTTTGAGGTAGGGCCTCACTCTAGTCCAGGCTGAACTGGAACTCACAGCTGAAGTCCAAGGCAGGAAACCAGCATCCATCAGCGATGCTGTGTCCACCAGACAACTGGCCAGACAGTGGGTTGTGGACTCTGTTATCTGCAGCCACCAGACTTTCTCTTGATATCTAAACACTGGAGTATGGACCTTGGAATGCAGAGTCACATCAGTAATGCCACCACCGCTATGACAATAGGAAATGGGGACAGGAGACCCCAAAAGCTTGTGAGCCAGCTAGCCTGGTATTCACAGAGGCAAAAAGAAGAGGGGGGTGCTGGAGAGATGGCTCTGTGGTTAAGGTGCTTGCCTGCAAAGCCTAATGACCTGAGTTTGATTCCCCAATACCCAAGGAAAGCCAGATGCCCAGGTGGTGCATGCATTTGGAGTCCCTTTGCAGGGCCTCTGTAGTGGGCCATGGTGGTGCAAGCATCTGGTACCAGCACTCAGGAGGCAGAGGGAGGATCACTGTGAGTCCCATGCCAACATAA
>PVHP010048295.1:0-12565 GCA_004024765.1 Zapus hudsonius | reverse complement strand
GAAAGTGGGGAAGACCGCCTCTGGGGACTGGCGGTTTGCCCGGGTCTCAGTCCTGGAATGTAACCTCAGCCACGCGGCGAGTCTGGAATCAGTCCCGGGGGATAATGGCGGCGGGAGCCAGCCGGGGCGGGAGGGCTCGGCCCTCTGCTCCACAGGGGAGCAGCGAGGGATGGAGAGTTCGAACTCGGGTTCGGCCGGTTTCCAAAGCCTGGATAGCAGTTGAGGGGGGTCAAACCTTTAGGAGAGTCCTGGCGAAGTTGTTACTCGGCCACCATCTTGCTCCGCCTCTATGTTAACATTTATATGTAGGAGAACCTTCATGTCTCTGGGATGCCAGAGAATAAGGTATCACATCTCAGATAATACTTATTTTCTCAACTATTTTCTATTGTGGGGCTATGATAAATCCCTGGGCTTAAGCAACTTCTACCTAACAGGGAGAGTGATGCAGCTGTGAGTCACCATAGATAATCAACAGGGGCGATGAGTGTTTCTAACCTCGACTTCTGTCTTTTTTTAAATAAAAAAATGGAGTAGGGAATTACTATTCCTTTGCTCAAAGGGGAAGCATTTTCATTTCAATTTTTATCATATATGACCTAATTTTTGCCTGGGAAGCTCAGAATTCATGAGTTAATTCAAATGAAGGTGATTTGACTGAGATTTTAAAGGTGTAATTTAGTAATGTGTATTAGAGCATATTCAAAGAACTTTGCAATTAAACAGATTTCTCCAAACCTCAGTCCAAACTTTGTATTAATTAGTCTTTACTTGGAAACATTTTTTTTTACCCTTGAGAGATAGATGTGTTTGATCCTATCTAAGTAAAACTTTATCATAGACTGGGAGACTGGAATCAAGTAGGAATGCCTTGGAGAGTTGGAAGACAGTCTTTGGCTTGAACTTAACCAGGCTTGGTTAATTAATTAAATGCCACCTGGCCTGACTCCATGTGTTCTCCTCATGGTATGTCACCCAAGAACACATGGTTGTGGAGGTATTGTGATATTTTCGTTCTAGTTACATAGGCTCAAATTATATTCTCATAGATGGGACAGGGTTTATACTCTGAAGAGAATGAATGGTCCCTATATCAAACATAATGAAAGAAGGTGGAGCTTGGATTGGAGTAAGGAAAGATCTGTATTCATGAGGGCTGAAGGGAAGTTGTGCCAGAGCGATTTGAGGTGGGCTATTCCCAGTTCAGTCATGGATGCTGCCAGGCCCGTGTACGCTTTGTAGGAAGGAACCTGTCAGGTTGGAATGAGTCTTGAGAACACTATGACCCATTAATTGCTACTGGAGGTTGTTAGTTCTTTGAATTGCTGTCTGCTGCCCCCAGGCTTCTGTAATCCCAGGCTAAAATCATCACTGTGCTCAGCAGTCTTTGGAAATTAAAAAAAGGAAAAAGAAGAAGATATCTGTAGGAAGTGTTCATAACCTGGAGAGGTTAGTTATGAGTTGTTGAGAGATACACTCCAGGAAGGGAAGAAACAATTTAACAGGAGACAATTGCCTGAGGCAACCTATATTAACTGGGGTAGATTATTATTATTAAAACACCCAATACTTGCCTGAAATTCCAAGAAACACATCTCCTAATGTCCTGAATAAACCTTACAAGAACTGGGCTTTGTGAGTTCTTCAGGCACGGGCCTGTTCTCTTGCTTCCTGGGGACTGAATAAAAGGAGACCTCATGTATGGTAAGCCCAGTGCATTTGGGATTTCCCTTTCTATACTCAAAAATTAAACCAACAAAAATGCATAAGAAAATTGATAAGTCACTCTCTTTTCAGAAGACATCAGGGACAACAAACCATGTCACAAGAGGAAGGACTGCCCCTCTCCTCAAGCTGGGAAAACTAAGCAGAGATAGAAGTGAAGAGAGAGCATCCTGTGGTTCAAGACCTGGAGGCCAATATAGGACAGCTCTGCAGGGTGAGAAACTTTCTCCTTGCTTTCACCAATGGGTAAAACGCACAGAGCTCGTAGATGGGAGAGTTGGAGGCAGGGTGTGGCTCCTGTGAAGAGAAGGACTAATTGGAGAGTTGCACAGACAAGCCACGTTGCCTTGAGAAGTGTGGCCGGTCATGGGCACTGGGCTTTGTCGAAAAGGAGGAGTGCAGCATCTCAGTAGAATGGGAGGGCACAGCATGCCCTTTCTGCCCATCATCACATGAGTGGCTTTCCCCTGTCCTGTGCCCCCAGTCCCGTTGTACTGTCTTGTCACATGTGGAAAACAATGGTGCCAACTGCTCATGGACGGAACTTTGGAGTCTGAGAAAAAAAGAAAAGAAAAAAAAAACATGAAAAGTTGACTGATGGTGAGAATATAACATGATGAATTTTTTTGTGTAGAAAACTTGAAAATTTTAATTATGTTTATTCCTAAGTGTTTTGATACTTTGACATGTTATATAGAAATATAACTCTTTCTTGCATCTCTCGCTATTAAATTCATTTCTTAACCCTGATATTTTTTCAATAAATTGTTTTGGATTTTCTGCGCTGTGGTCTTGACAGTGAATAACGACATTTTGATGTCTTTACTTCTATTCATTGCATTCTTTCCCTGACAAAGATTTCTATGTAGTGAGAAGAGAAATGTCTTATTCTGGGTTGTAGAGGAAAATTGCATATTTTATCACTAGCGTATTTCACTGTAGGATATTTTTGTAAATAATTGTCATATTAGAGAAGATCATTAGTTGTTAGACTTAGTCATTTTTAAAATTTGAGTTCTGGGTTATTCATTTCTAATAAATTTTTCTGTAATTTGAATTATTTTCTTTAACATACAAATAATAGTTTTTTTCAATGTCACCTCATGATATTGTCAATGCCCGTGTCTCTGCGGGTCTAAACATCTAAGCAGCTCTTAGTGATGTCTCCTCTGGAGACTGTCCCTTGATTCGGTCTCATGCACCCACGCTCATTTCCAGACAGGTCTTTCTCTGCCTTGTTCTTGTTGCTGTTCTGATGTTCTTCAGGAGTCCTTCCTGACACGTCTATGGTGGTTTGGCACACCCTCTAGACTTCTGCAACCCCTACATTCACATATCATTCAGCCTCTGTGAGAATGAAGTGTGCTTAGCTTTTCACCACTAGCAGTGGCTTGGTGTTGATTCTTTAGTTCTTGCTCCATTCAACCAGTACCTCATAGGCAAAAGCCCGGCCCTATGTTGATTTACGCCTCTAATTATTGTTTTTTTTTTCTACCTCAGTTTTGGTCCTTCAATTCATGTTCTTAGAATCCTGAATTCAAAGTTGTATGATTACTAACTTGGAAAAATTTTAATTTCTGAATTCAAATTGTTTATTTTGTATGTACCATGTTAAGAATTGGCAGATGTGTTAAACCAGTAATGGTCGTGAGTGTGGACTTAGCTCAGTGTACAAGTCTTCCCTTGTCATGGTTAATCCCTCCAGTTCAGGATTCCTCAGTTGGTCTCAGATGCCTTTGGAAAACTATTTAGTATTAGGTTTCTCTTTTATAGTTGAAGGGAGAAAATTTAGTTTAATGGAAGCTACTTCATGATGCTATAATGTCAAGATTTCTATGACTTCTTCAAGACTAGAGGTTATAGATACCATGGGAAGTGCTTGGAAATTAGTCTTCTGGGACCAATTCCTAAGGATTCTGATATATCTATATCTATCTATCTATCTATCTATCTATCTATCTATCTATCTATCTATCTATATATATATATATACATATATCTCAGAATGCTAAGCTATTAGAGGAGAGGCAGCATTGTCAAAAACTCATGAATTCCTTTTTGAGTGACAAAAAGATACAAAATCCATGGAACAGAGAGTTACCAGGAAAGAAAACTGAAAGAAAATCACATTAAATGAGGGTAAAATTCCCTGGATTTGAAATTAATAAATAAGCAATTAGCCATAACTTTTCAATAGGAATACTTTGTAGTACTGTAGAGGATCCATATTTAGGCTATCACTATTCGTTCTACATTATCCTGCTTTAAATTTAATTATCATTGAATTGATTCATCTACTAGTAAGGCATTTTAGATGAATTATTTTGGGAAATATAGATCTTGCAACTTCTTCAATATGATTTATAAGATGAAGCTGTCTAAGACTGCAAAATGCACAGTTCTCTTTTTCTCTATCTCTCTGTGTAAGTGCATGGTATCTGTGTGCCTCTCTCTCTCTCTCTCTTTCTTTCTTTCTCTCTGTGTGTGTGACTTTGGAAATTATTGTAATGTCTCTCTGGGATAGTCCTATAAATAAATAATATCTCTGCACATTTTTATGCTAAATGGAAAGGAAAATACCTAATAAACATTTCTAATCCTTTTACTATCAATTCAGATTATTCTTATAAAATTGTCTTAGAAATAGCAGAACACTAAATTCTGTATTAGTTGTTTTTTTATTAGCTGTTATATGGACAACAATATTGAAGGAGGAAATGCCAAGCTTTGCCATCATCATGGATGTTTAAGCTGGCTGGGATAAGGTCAATGTAAAACATCATTGATACAGTGTGTAATGAGGTTGGATCAGAGCACAGAGGCCTTGGTTTCTAGGCTAACTTTGGACTTCCCCCCATTAAATAGTATAAATTGTTATCTTCTGAGGAGATGGGTGGCAGGCTAGGAAAATATTATATAGCATTAGGTGTAAGATGTCCTAGGATGGGACACAGAGGATGTCAGTGATTATTTTAAAACATTTTAATTTATTCGTTAGAGAGAGAAAGAGATAGAGAGAATGAATATAAATATGGGCATCCCAAGACCTCTTGCTGCTGCAAATGTACTCAAGATGCATGTGCCACTTTGTGCACACCTGCCTTTCTATGGGTATTAGAGCGTTGAACTTGGGCCTGCAGACTTTGCAAACAAGTGCCTTTAACCACTGAGCTATTTCCCCATTCCCCTCAGTTGTTATTTTGGTAACCCAGATGTGAAAAAATGTGGCTCTCACCTGGGGAAATACAAATGAAAATAAGGGGACATTGGAGAACGGGAGTTAATGAGAGGATCGGTTTGTCTCAGATATGAAGGGTGGCAGATAGGAACCTTTGTGCTATCTTTCCTTCTTCTAAGTTTTTCTAACAGGGAGAGTTAATAGACATAGTGAGCACAGGTGTAGCCCCAAACCTCAAGCATAATTTGATTCAATAATTGATTTTATCCCCTCCTTACTATAATGTTCCAAAAAAGATTTTTAAAAAAATCTCTAGGCGGTTCTTTTTCCCCAATTGCCATTGGATATGTGCAGTTGTTGCTTAAAAATTACAACCATTATATATGCAGTAGTATTACCATGTCCCATATTTGTGAGCCAACATTCCAGTTTCCATGTGTTCTCTTTTAAGCAAAACACATTTACAGACTTTTTCTGACACTACCTTGTATTACAAGTATAAGGGCTAAATCTGGGAAAGTTTAGCACATAAAGAGCCATTATTCCACTTTTGCACAAGGGATTAACACAGGCAACTCCCATTAATGTTAATCATCCACCTCCTTGGCCGTTAAAGTTTCACCACATTCGGAGGAAGAGTGAGCAGAAGAGGAAGGGGTAAGTAAATTATTTCCATACAGCGCATTGTATAATGGTTAATAATTTTTACACATAGCATTTATAGAATGAAAATTCTTTTCCCAGCATAAATAATAAACAGCAGCCCTTTCTTCTTTGCTGTGGATTTGCTTTGGCTGAGGTGACCTTCCATCTGTGTTCTGCAATGTCAGGACTTGTACTCTTGCTTAAATCTCCTGTGGATACCTAGTGTTTTTCCTATCATCTGCTATTTCATAAAACTGCTCTCTATATTTCAGAAATAAGACTAGCCACCACTGTGTGTGTGTGTGTGTGTGTGTGTGTGTGTGTGTGCTCATGTGTGTGGAGGCCAAAGGACAACCTTGGGTGTCATTCCTCAGGCACTGTCCAACATATTTTTCAGATGAGTCTCTCATGGGCCTGAAACTCAAGTAGGCTAGGCTGGCTGGCCCATAAACTCCGGGGATCTGTCTGTCTTCACCTCCCTGGAATTTGCAAACATATACCACCACACCTGGCAATTTTACATGGGTTTGGAGGATTAAACTCAGGTCCTCATGCTGACTGAGCTCTCTCTCTCCAGCCCCAGCCACTACTTCTTGAATATCCATTCTATCTTACGTGGTTTAGACCAGAGGTTCTCCAAGTGTGTTGCTAAACTGTTAGCATCAACATCATCTGACAACTTGGTGGAAATACATATCATTTAGACTCCATTCCCAAGCACTGAGCCTAGCACTGGTCTTTAGCAAATCCTGGATATTTTGGTGTTATGTAAAATCAAAGATCTAGTGTTTTAGACCAATCACAATATCCACAATAGTCAGCAAGAAAAGTGCCCTCTTTCTTGAAGTCAAAACTGAGGCTTAAAAAGAGAAAATAATTTGTTCAAATTTGGGAAGGTCAGGTATCTCAGAATCAGCCTTATCATAATTCCTCACCTTACCATACCAATTCTGTAGTGTATATTGGAGCTCCCATGTAGGGTTCCATAGAAGAATAAGGTTCATGACTCCTGATGGTGTTGGGAGAATATTTTTCCCCTTGGAGTCGTTTTAATTAATACATACAGTAAGCCCAAGGATAATTTATTATTGTGTGTTGGAGGGAGCATACATACATGAATGTGATCCATGAACCAATCAGCAAGCATTAAAGCTTTATTAAAAACCCAATAAATAATGTTGGGTGACTAGAAAGAATGAAGAACTAGACCTTTGTGGTCCAAAGACAATTCTACACGTAATAAACTAGAACGCTTTGATAAATCAGTTTCACTTTCTTTGTAGTTTCTAACATGTAGATATCTACTGAATAGCATTATGAACTTTCCATGGTCTTGCATGTTGCTGAGACTTTAGGCTCTAGAATGCTCATGGACAGATTGAATTTTCAGTTCCTAATTTCCAGCATGCTCCTCTTCCCCTTGAAGGAGCTGTATTTACCTGTCTTCCTGCAAGATTCTGGCTGAGTGGTTCTTCCCAGCCAAACCATGCCACTAATCCCAGTCCTTCCAAGAAATTTAGTTTTTATTCATTTCACAAATATTCTTGGGGTGGGGACTGTTGTGTTTCTAGTTCTGTGAATTGGAAGAAGAAATATAGGTGATAATCAGGAGATATTGCAATGCTCCTACTTTATAGCCTTTATCTTTCAGGGAAAGTAGGTCTTATGCAATTAATGATAAACCAACTGTGAGAAGTCTCATGGAGAAGAACCTTGATATTTGTGTTACTGTAAATTCGGGGATCCCAGATGGGGATGTTTTTATTAGTGATCTGAGGAGAATTCACCATGCATGCTGAGAGGTTCTGCCTTCTCTTCTGCTTCCAGTCTAGTTATATTGGGATCTATGTTCTGAGCTGTATCAGTGATTTTCTCACTTCTGGGACAAAATACCAAGTGAGAAACAGCTTATGGAAGGGAAGGGGTTTGATTCAGCCTTTGGTTTCAAGGGGAAGTCAAGCATGGTGGAGAAAGCAAAGAAGAAGCTTGAAGCCAGGGTCATGTCCCAGTGAGGAAACACAGAGAGAAGAGCTGAATGTGCTTTGAGCTTTCTCTTTTCTTTTTTTAAATATATATTTATTGTCCATAATGAGTTACATTGTTTAGTGGGCCAACAATGAGTTATTATCCCCAATTCCCCAATGCCCTTCCTCCCCATCCCCAATCAGCTGGATATCCTCCTCCATGGGTCATCTGGATCAGTCCTTGTGGCAGGGGACCATGGATAGCCTAGTACTCAGCCCAGTCCTCCTGGCCCAAGTGTGTTGTTGCTGAAGGGTGCCATGCCTCTGGATAGTCTCCCCCACAACCGCTCTCACAATCTTTCTGCCCCCTCTTCCGCTCAGTTCCCTGAGTCGTGGTGGGTGAGTATTAAGGCTGCTTTAATGCTGAGAGTTTAGGGGTCTTTGTGTTGAAAATTGTTGGCTCTGTCTCACTGGCTTATCCTGTGTTGATTGAATGGCTGGGGCTGTGGGTCCCTTGTTCATCCCGTCATTCTCTGCGGGGATTCCATATGGATCCTCCACGGTATGACTGTGGTGGCTCCTCTCTTGCCAGAATCTCAGCTATCGGCCTACAGTCGGTTGGTAGGGTTAGATGGGCCACAACTCTCTCACTGCATCCTGAAAAATACAAACACAATCTTAATGAAGTCACTCGGAATTGTGAGTTCTGAGCACAGGCTGAAGCACATCCAGAACCCAGCTTCACCGAAAAGCGAGCTTTCTCTTTTCTATAAAGTCCAGACACCCAGCCCATGGGGATGGTGCCTCCCGCAGTTGGTGGGGGGCTGGGGGATCCTCCAGCCTCAGCTAATCTAACCTAGAAATTTCTTTAAAGACATGACCAGAGACTTGTTTCCATGGTGATCCTAAACCATGTCAAGTTGACAATCAGCAAATAAGCATCACATTAGGTGAAAGAAAGACCCTCACATTTCTCTGTGAGCACTTGTGTGAAATATTGACCTGACTTCACAGGAAAGAAATGACATCACTGGAGGAAATGCTAATTGCTAAAGAAGGAGAGGCCAGATTTGAAGCTGGCCTAGCTCCTCTGAGCACCGGCAGGCTCTGCAGCTGGGATGCTCTCTCTGGGTGCTCTCCTCATCTACATTCAGAGGCAGTCTGTGTTCCGACATGAGCGAACTGAGGAACCTGGAGCTCGTGCCAAGAGCTCCTTCTGAAAGCAATTATCAGGATTCACCATATGATTTCAATTCTTTGTGGGCTATAAAAGAGACACTTCACCATTTTTTGAAAGGGGATATGAGCATGAATGTTGGTAGCTTATGCATTATTTAGAGCCCGCCATCCTGCCTTGTTCTCACAAAGGAGAATGACAGCATTGTCACAGGGGTTTCCGTGTGTGTGAGGGTGGAAATAGAGATGTTGGATTCTATAGTTTCTCTAAATTACCTGGAATCTGGTGATGACCTATAATTAGCTTGCTGAGGATATTAAACCCTCAATTTTTTTCTCCCGTCACAGAAGATAGGTGTCTGATACCTCATTATGTTAACAAAAATTCTATCAATACACACATTTGAGGTGTATAATGGTAACAAAGTTAGGAACTTCATCTCATGTGTAGGCCATAGTCATGACTATGAAAGTCTAAAGGACATTGCATGACACAGCTGATAATAGGATTTTGTCACTCATACTACTGACACATAAGCTATTTGGCTTTGTTCTGAAACATTTTCAGTGAAGTACTTGGAAATTTGGATGAGATTGTTACATGAAGGGCGCATTGATGAAAACGCCGGGCAGAATCTCTTCCTTTGCATTCCTTTCTTTAGACCTCTCAGGGGTCTTGTTTAAGCGCTCAAAAGAGGAGGTTAAAGCATCAAACATTTGTATTTAATTCCATCCCTTCCGTTCTGAGCAATTTCTAGGCTTTCAGTACTTCTTGTGTATGTCCCTGGAAGCATCACCCACTGTATATTAGGGCTCTCCAAATAAACAGAACTGGTAGAGTATTTACACACTTACAGGAGAAGCTTTAGAAAGGGCATTGGCTTTCATGATTATGGAGGTCACAAGGTCCCACCACAGGCGACCAGGAGGGTTGAAACCTAGGAAGGCCAGCGCTGTAATTTTCAGTGTGCAGCTGAAGGGCTGGCAACCCAGGGAAGGAGGATGAGGGGGTTTCTGGCATCTGTCCCATAGTCTGAGGACCTGAGAACCATGAGCTCCAATGTCTAAGGGCTGAAGATGTACATCCCAAATCAAGAATAAAAGAGTTCCACATTCTTCAACCTTTTTTGTATTGATTAGACTGTCAGAGAATTGCTTAGTGATTACCAAATTAGTGAGGACAATTTTCTTCATTCGGTCTATTGATTTAAATTCTGATTTCTCCTGGAAATACTCTCATGGATACACTCAGGAATAATTCTTTTTCTTATAAGTAAATTTACTCTTTTTAAATATTTTTATTTATTCATTTTCAAGCAGAGGTGTGTGTGTGTGTGTGTGTGTGTGTGTGTGTGTGTGTGTGAGAGAGAGAGAGAGAGAGAGAGAGAGAGAGAGAGAGAGAGAGAGAGAGAGAGAGAGAGAGAGAGAGAGAATGCACCAGGGCCACCACTTTGTAGGTCTGGCTCATGTGGGTCCTGAGGAATTGAACTTGGGGCCTTAGGCACTTGAGGCAAGTGCCTTAACTGCTGAGCCATCTCTCCAGCCCCTCAGGAATAATTCTACCAGCTATCTGCAAGGCAAGTTGACACTTAGAATGTTTCATCAAAAATGTCAGTTCTCCCTCTAATGTGAAAAGATGTTAGGGTTCTAATTCCTGTATGATTTCTCCTTTCTCCAACACAGTGTGTTAGCCTTATACTACCAGAATAACCTCTGACCACATCTCTAGTCATATCAGGCCCAACCCAAAAATCTTAAATGATTCCTATTTGCTACCAAAATAAGGTACAACCTTATCTGCATAACACTGAGGGTCATCTTGACCTGTCAATGCATCCTGTGTTGCAGTTTTTCCACACTTGATGCTGTTGGGTACAGTTCTGTCATTTAAAGCATTTATTAAATTGAGATATCATTTTTTGTTCCTAGTCTCATAAAGCTTTTTCTTGAAGGGATTTTGAATTGTATCAAAATCTTTTGTAGAATCTATTGACATGATCATGTGAAATTTTGTCCTTGTTTTAAATTCATGTGCTGCATTATATCTATTAATTTGGATTATGTGGAACCATTCTTGACTTCCTGTTATGAAACCAACTTGATTCATAGTCTATGATCACCTATGTGTATTGGTGAATTTGGATTTCAAGAATTGATTGAGAAATATTTAGTCTATATTTATTAAGGAAATTGGTCTGTAGTTTTCTTGTTTTGAGGGAGCTTCTTTATATGGGTTTGGTACCAAGATAATATTGGATTTATAGCATGATTTTGGAAGCAATCATTTTCTTTCTATTTTATGAAATAATATGAGAAGCATTTGTGTTAGTTCTTTGAAAATATGATTGAATTCATCAAAGAATCTATCCAGTCCTTTGCTTTCCTTCTTGGGAAATTCTTTGTTACTGCTTCAGTTTCATTGCTGGTTATAAATATGTTTGGGTTGCTTATGTACTATTTGTTCAGTTTTGCTGGGTTTTATGTGATACAAACTTAATCCACTTATATTTCAATTTGTTGGAGTAGCACAATTTTTCAAAATATGCATAACAATCTTTTGGACTGTGGTGGTATCTTTTGTAATATGTACATTTTAAGCTATAATTTTACTGATATATTTTATCATCTTATCTTTCTTTAAGACAGTTAGTTACTGTTTTCTAGTATTGCTTACATTCTTTAAAAAAAGCTTTTGTTTCATTGATTCTTTTGTATTATTATTTTATTTTCCATTTTTTTTTGAGGTAGGGTCTCACTCTGGTCCAGGTTGACCTGGAATTCCCTATGTAGTCTCAGGATGCCTCAAACTCATGGCCATCTTCCTACTCTGCTTCCAGAGTGCTGGGATGAAAGGCATGTATCACCATGCCTGGCTGGTTTCCATTTTGGTAATTTTATTTATGATCTTTATTATCTCCTTCCTTCTGTTAGTTTTAGATTTTCCTTATTCTTAAATTTCTAAGTTTTTAAAGAGCACCACTAAGTTGTGTATGTAAAATTGCTCTGATTTTTTCATATGTTTTCAAAGTTGGGAACTTCTCTCTTGATACATCCTAAATTTTCTGGAATATAGTGTTTTCATTTGCATTTGATTCTAGTAGTTTTTCAATACATCCCTGGCTTTCTTCAGTGGCTCACTAATTATTCAGAAGTGTATTACTCAATAGGAATGTGTAAGTTTTATGTTTACTTATATATTTTGTTACATTATGACCTATGTAATAAATTATTTAACTGTTTTATTATTGGTGATGACATGTTTTGTGGGCTAATATGATTTTCTTTAAAGAAAATTCCATGGGCAACTGTGACGAATATGTGTTCTCTAGTTGTTGGATGGAATATCATATAGATGTCAGTTACGTCTATTTGCCTAAGGTACAACTTATCTCTGAGGTCTCTGTTGAATTTTATCTTAATGCCTTACTGATGAGAGTGGGGCATGGAAGGAACACAGTATTATTGTATGTATTCTGTCCAGCTGTGTTTTATTAAGTTGGGTGTACCAATGCTCAGTGCATATATAGTTATGATCATTATAACATTATTTTATTTACTCATTTATTTATATTTGTTTATTTATTGGTGGAGATACCTGGGGCCTCATACAACTTATTTTTTAATTGTTTTTTCAAATATTTATGTATTTATGTACATATGTTTTTCTTTCTCTCTCTCTCTCCCTCTTCCCTCCTTCCTTCCTTTCTTCTTTCCTTCCTCCCTCTCTCTCCCTTTCTTCCCTTCCTCTTTCTCTCTTCCTCTTTCTCTCTTTCTCTTTCTCTCTCTCTCTCTTTTTTTCTTTCTTTCTTTCTTTCTTTCTTTCTTTCTTTCTTTCTTTCTTTCTTTCTTTCTTTCTTTCTTTCTTTCTTTCTTTCTT
>PVHP010048294.1:0-12585 GCA_004024765.1 Zapus hudsonius | reverse complement strand
AATGAGGGCTAGAGAGGTGGCTTAGTGGTTAAAGGTGTTTGCCACCAGACCCTAACTACCAGAGTTCAATTCCCCAGTAACATCAAAGTGGTGCATGCACCTTCAGTTCATTTGCAGTGTAGGCCCTAGCACACCCATACTCATGCTCACTGTCTCTCTTTATCTATCTCTCTGCTTGCAAATAAATGAATGAAAAATATGTAAAAAATAAAATAACAGGCTAAGCAGATAGCTCAGCAGTTAAGGATACTTGCTTGCAAATTCTTAAGGCCCAGATTCAATTTCCAAGCACGCATTTAAATCTCTATGCATGAAGTGGGTCATGGTACGGGGTTTGTTCGTAGTGGCAAGAGGTCCTAGCTGGCACACCCATACTCATTCCCTCTCTCTCTCTTTCATTTGTTTGTGTGCTCTCTCTCTCTCCATCTTTCAGTTTCATAAATAGTTATTTCCTCTCCCTTTAAAAATAATGAATGAATAAATAAAAATTGCATGTCAAAAGACAACAAATGATGGCAGGGATGTGGAGTAAGAGGATCCACTGTTGGTGGAATTGCAATCTTGTACAATGACTATGAATCAGTCACAAAGCTAAAAATAGACCTGCCATTTGAATCAGCTATTCCACTCCTGGGAATAAACCCTAAAGATTTTACACTTTGCTAGAGAGATACTTGCTCAGCCATGGTTGTTGCAGCTCTATTCACAATAGCTAAGAAATGGAATGAGCTCAGATACCCATCATACTGATAAATGGTTAATGAAGATGTGTGGTACATATATACAATTGACTTCTACACAGTAGTAAGAGAAACTTAATAACTTAATTTAATTAACTTAAATAATGAATTCTACAGAAAAGTTAATGGACTTGGAAAAAAATAATGCCATAAAAAGTCACACAAATGCAGAAAAACTGCAGCTTCTCTCTCATAGCAGTCCTAACTTGGAAAAACTTGAGTGGCAGGTAAATGGATGGAAGGGTCTTTGGTGGGTAGAGGAATGTGTGGGTAGAGGATAGAAATTTAATGACACAAGTTTAAGGACAGTGTATACAAGTTTGATAGAAACCTTCATTCTGGAGAGCAAACCAAAAGGTATAACCCTCAATAATCCCTCAGTGGGAAGAACTCATACCTGGTACTGAACCCAAGACAGAATCCTAAGGAGAAGAAGCCCATAGACTCACAGAGATACTCCCATTGGTTTTTCGTTAAGACAATAACCACCCAAAATTCTCTTAAATAACTAGGACTGTCCCCTTTAATCCATGTTTTTCTCATTCATGGTTGGAGAATCTGCTTTAACTTCTGTTTCCAGACTGGAGAGAACCAATTTCCGTTAATATGACACACAAAAAAAATAGCCAACTCTTTAGCACCAAACAGCCCAACTCCACCACATCGGCCAGGGCCCAGGAGACAATAAAGGAAGTGACAGTTTAAACTTGAGTGCTGCTCTTACTGCTGACAACCAGCTCCAGGGAGATTGCAAAGAGACACTGAGGACAGTCAAAAATCATCAAAGCAGAAGCAGAACAAATGCAGAAATTCAGAAGTTGTGGAGAGCTCAACACTAAAGTGTACTACAACTCACATGCCAAGACTCAGTGAAATTGTGGAAGACGGGGTAGTAAGATTGAAAGAATCACAAGTTGCTAAGGAACATCCTGAGGCATTGTTCCACCCTCACACCCCAGAGACTGACTGATGCATTCATGACCTTACAGTGAGTAACTGAGGAGAGAACTCAGTGGAGTAGGTACAGAGAAAGGGGATGTAAGACTTGGATAATGACATACACAGAAGCCATAGGTTGTTACTAGAAAAATTTCAGTGCCAGGGATGGGATACCTTCCAATGAGTTATTGAGTAGGAAGTTTCCTGAGGCCCTCAGAACATTACTGGCCATTGCCAAGGCTCTTGATTGACAACCAGATGAGATGGTAAAACCCTGTTGCTGAAGACCACATATGCTTGGGCTGTAGGTCACTGAGAAATCAAGCTGGAGTAGAGCTGGAAACCTCCTCCTCTCTGTTGACCAGCCGATGGAAAGCTGGAAAAAGGTGAGCTGCATGCATCCTTATGGGAGAGAGAAGTAATCAATAGTGGTGAACAGCAGTGGACCTTACAAGTCTTAAAATTGGCCAGCCAGGCCAAACATGACAACTGGTGCAATAGTGTCATATCTCATGTGGGGGAAACTACCGGAATACATACCTATTACTGAAGACCTAGTCAAAGCCTATGGCAGGGGAGGTCATGAGCTCTAGGGGAGTAATGCCTGCTGTTGTCTGGCTAAATGAATATATTATACCCACCAAACTGCCTTATAAGTACATTTTATAACATGTTTACCCATATATTAAGGCTCCTCTCACTTTTGGTTAGAGAAACTTCTCTTTTCAGATGGTGGTAAGCAATGGGATGACTCAAATGAAACCACAGTGCTGAGAAGGGATAGTGGAGTGTTCAGCACTAAGACATCTCTATCATACCTTTCAAGGCTCAGGGTCCATTGTGGAAGAGGTGGTGGAAATAAATATTGTAAGAGCTAAAGGAAGGTTAAACTGCTTAAGACACAACCTTACAGACACAAAATGGCCTTAATATTCATGACTTCATAGTTCCTGACTCTAACTACACAAGATCTTCATAATGGAAGGAAAACTTGAGGGCATCAAAATAAAATAGAGACTAATTGAGAGGTGGGTGGGATGTTATGGATGGTGGATTTGAAAGGGGGAAAGTAGGGGCAGGGGGATTATCGTAGTTTACTGTCTATAATTATGGAAGCTGTCAATAAAATTAAGAAAAGGAAATATTCCATCCCAAATCCTTCTGGCTTTTAGGATAACAAAGAAAAACTACATGTAATTCTGATGAGCTTATCTTTTTATGCAATGAGCTGTTTTCCTCTTGCAACATTTAATATACTCTGTCTTCCATGATTAAAGTTTTAACTATATTGTAATACTGGAATTTTCTCTATGATCCTGTCTATTTGGTGTTCTATGTGTATCCTGTACCTGGGTGGATCTTTCTTTTGTAAGAGAAAAACACTTTTCTTTGATAGTTGTGTTGTGTTGAAAATATTCTCTATGATTTTGGCTTTTATCTCTTCCCCTTGTATGCTCATGATTGGAATATCTGGTATTTTTCTGTTGTTCTACATTTCCCTCATGTTCTCTTCATATGCTGTTTTTAACTCGTCTTTATTTATGAGCTTCCAGTGCATTTCCTCTGTCTTTTCCTTGCATTCTGATATTTTGATCTCCACATTGTCTTTTCTGTTGTGAGGATTTCTTGAGAGCCTTTTATAGAGTGACTTCATTTTTATTTTCCATTATGCCTTTCGTTAGTGTCTCCATCTCTTTATTGAATTCCATTTTCATTTACTTTATTAAATATCTTGCTGTCTCTTGAAATTTGTCCCTGCATTTGATCATGTCCTCATTAAGCTTAATCCACAATCCATAAATTTCTTTATTTGTGGTTGTATATGATTCTCGACCATTTAATTTATCCATCCATTTTTTAAAATCTTTTTTTTAAATTTTTTTATTCATTTTCAAGCAGAGAAATACAGAGAGAGAGAGAGAGAGAGAGAGAGAGAGAGAGAGATTATACCAGAGCCACCACCTTGTGGGTCTGGCTTATGTGGGTCCTGGGGAATTGAACCGGGGGCCTTAGGCACTGGAGGCAAGTGCCTTAACCGCTGAGCCATCTCTCCAGCCCTAAAATCTTTTTAATTGTATCGAGTCGTCTATTGATGACATTTTGTTGCTTCTATTCTTGTTTTATTCAGCCATCCTTTGAGTTCTAATTTTAGTTCTTTTTGTAGAGTCTCTTCCATTTCATCCAGCAGCAATGGCCTCATTGTTTGTTTATTATGCTTATCATGATTTCATCTTGGGAATCCCATGTCTGGAATTTCCTCTAAGTTTTCATTGGAGGCTTCCATTACAGGACTTGTTGGGGCTCTCTTGGCTTGATGCCTCCCATATTGTTCTGCATTGGGGTTTTCCCATCTATCTCCAGATCTATCTTGTTTTGCTAAGAATGGAGCAACAGTAGCTCCTGTGGAGCCTGTGCTACCCAGCCTACTTGGCTTTGACAAGTTGGGAGTGGGATGGTGTTCTATTCATTCATTTGAACTGGGTACCTTTGAGACTGACTAGGGCCCTCCTTATGTATGCAGGTCCCATGCAGGTCTGTGTTTAAACCTTAGGGGGCGGTGAGAGGCGGGGTCTGGCCTACTCAGTGTTCAAACATTGCCCAGTTCTCCCAGTTCTAGTACTGCCTGGGACTTTCAAGGGAGAGCAGCAACAGGACACACCTGGTGGCTGTGGCATCTTGTGCTTTATGCTGGGTTGGGAAGCGAGATACGTGTGGAGGAGCTGTTCCCAAATGTCAACAATTACGGGGTTGCACAGGATATGTGTTGGGAGAAAGCTGTCCTGGGCTTGAATGCCTAGCACGACTCATTTCCTGTGGCAGTTAGTGCTGCACACAGCTGAAAGATATATGCACGGTAGTGGGCTGTTCTCAAATCCCAGCAGTTGTGTGGCTAGGTACTGATGCATTGGGGAGAACCTCACCTGGCTTGAATGCTCAGTGCTAACTAGTCATTATCTGCTCCTTTGGAGTGGGTTCTGCCCCACGACCTTCCTGGGGACTGCTGCGGCTGGTGCTGCAATCCTGGCAGAAACAGACATCTATGCTAGTGAGGCTGGACCTTAATCACAGCAATTGGTGAACTGCGTACACACGTGCATGTGCTAACTCACTTGGGTTTATATGCCCAGCAGTGTTCACTCCCTGGGGCTTCAGAGTGGGATCTGCCAGGACCCCTCATGTGGGTTGTAGTGTAGCCTGGGACTTTGGGCTGAGATCCATTCCAGGGTCCCTCCTGAGGGTTAGCGCTTGCTCACCAATGCCCTCTGCATCCACCCTCCTTCAGACTTTGTTCTTGTTTTGATTCTCAATTATACAAGGTGTGTGTGTGTGTGTGTGTGTGTGTGTGTGTGTGTGTGTGTGTGTGTGTGTGTGTGTGGATTGGGGTGGAGGAGATACACTTCCAGTAGACCTGCTGCTGCTGGTTAAGACTGGGCCAGGCTGTTCACAAGGAAGCTCTTCCAGGCAGGGTCCTTTGAGTAGAAGCCTTCAAAGCAGGGGTCAGCTGGAGCCCATCCTAACTGATTATGTGATTTCTGGAAGTTCCTTACTCTTGCCTGCTTCGCTCCTAGGTTTATTCCTCATTCACCTTCACCTTTGGTAGAAAAGTGGGTTGTGTGTTATTTTGTCTCCTTTCCCGGCAGGTTTCTGTGGCTTAACTTCTAATCTGTCTTAACCAGAATTTCCCCCATCCTTTTTTTTTTTGGTGGGGGGGTCCATAAGTGTGTGTGTGTGTGTGTGTGTGTGTGTGTGTGTGTGTGTGTGTGTGTGTGTGTGCAAACCAGCAGGATTCATCAACATCCCTCCAGAGCCCAGAGGAGTATATTGGGTGTTCTCTTTCACTTGTCCAATCTTAGGTCCCTGAGACAAGTTTTCTCACTGAACTTGAAGCTCACTGCTGTTCATTTAGATTTACTGACCAGGGGACCCATCAAGCTCCCTAACTGTGCTCTTTTCAGGGCTGGGGTTAAGAGGCATGCAGAGCTAAGCCTCGTTTGTGTGTTTTTATGTAGTTGCATAAAACTCAGGTTTTCATGCTTGTGCTGTGACCTTTATCCTCTCTGCTGACCTCATACCCAAAATCTATAGTTTCTTATGTTGCATTCAATATTATACACCAAGTAAAGTTATCTAAAATACCTTATTCATCATGTTCAATTCATCATCATAATTCAAATTGGCAAATATTATTAAACATAATAAATTCTTCAGTAAATTATACTTCCACAATTTAAAAAAAACCCTTTACTTATTATTGGTTGTACAAGTGAATATTTTAAAATTTATCTAACTACATCATCTTTTAAGTTTTTAATGATATAATATTTGGAAAACCAAATTTATAATAAAAAGAATGAATGTCCATGAAGATTAATATAAAATGTGATGTCCTGTTATATTTTTTCAAGGTTTCATGAACAATTTCAAAGTTCCATGCCAAATAACTTAACTTTTTTCTTTTTATTAAGTTTATAATTCATTCATTATTTGCATCTTGCATTTTGTATTCTATATACTTACTTTTAGTCCACTTGCACTTTCCAGAATACTAACACACTTTTCCTCCAAGATGTTAAGCCTAAGCCCACAAACTATCATTTTTAGACATTAATACATTTTAGTTTTAATTTACAAGTTTATTCTTTTCTCCTTTGTGCCTCTCAAACATATAGCTTTGGCTATTATGTGATGACATTAGTAACTGCATGTATATGCACAAATCAAGGAGTCGTGGCTATTGTTTTTGAATTACTACATAAATCCACAATAGAAACTTGCAAGTCTTTAAACTGAGTTCTAGCATTCTAGTACTTAAAAGTAGAATGATATCATTTATATTTTTTACCACATTATTTATAATAGGGGTCATGGGAAATGTCCCAGGAAGCTAATATTGCGAAGCTACTACCCATTTGTATTTATATACCCATTTTCCCGAGAATGCAATATTGCCTATGTAATAAGATTATAAGCTAATGCATAAATCACCATAAACACATTTGGACTTTATCATAGGTGTTCTTAGTCATATATTCAATATTTATTTCTCTTTGTAAGTCTGTAAAAGAGGAAAATGGCAGAGACTATCTGAAGTCTTTGTCTCTGCCATGCGCATTACCCAGCAAAGAAAATGCCAAGTGTTGACATTAATGTAGATTGTACCTTTAACAAGAAATGAAGGGTACACTGAAAGTAATAAACCTTGGTGATTTTATATTCTAATTATTAGCAATGTGTGAATTATTCTGAAAGGGAAATTATTCAATGCAGGTTTATAAGAGTCTGAGAAAGAAGAATAAAAGTTGTCAGAAAATCTAGGACTTTTCACATGGTAGATATTTTCAGGAGTGCTTGCATTCTGTGAACAGATATGAATAGACTCACTCAGGAATGAAGGCTGAAAAGTTCAGATTCACAGATGTTACCTTTCCTGTGGAAATAATTAAGTATCCAATCATGATGACCTCTAGGAAGGCTTAAAAGGAGGAGAAGATATTATAACAAAGGGAAATATGAAGCCAAGATATTAATATTTCAAGTATGTAATTATTAGAGTAATTCTCCCTCATTCTGAATATCAGCTGATAATATTGTTTATTTGAAGCCTTATCCTATGTGACTAGCAAATGAATGTCTCACTGAGCTATTGACCAAAGTAACCCATGAGGTTCCATAAAACAAGACAGAATTCTGTCAAAGCTCTTGAGTGCCCTCCCCAATTTTCTACTTAGTGAAGGGGAGGCCTTGTCTGGAACTGGGAAATTGGAGTGATAGGCACCGGATCCCATACTCTTGGGCTTCCAAGAAAAGATGCACTATGGGAGCAATTGATGGGGAGGCTACTAAAAATAGAATCTAGGTAATCCAGAATTGTGTATATTTGTTAACCTACACTGATCTCACTCTCCGATGGAGATTGTGTTTGTATTTTTCAGGATTCAGTGAGAGAGCTGTGGCCCATCTAACCCTACCAACCTACCAATGTAGAATTTAGCATTTAAGATTATTACAACAGCTTTAAAAGTTGTTTAAATTAAGTCAACAAAACGCAATAATGTTTCCTTTTCTGCCAGTTGGTTACAGGACAGGACAGATTTTCACAGGGTCCTTTGAATGCTCAGCAGCCTATTAGTACCCAGAGAATATTTAAACAAATAAATTCATAGAACTGATTTGATGATGTTTCAAAGTTCAGTATTTGTTAAATATTGCTAAGATTTCTAGACAAGAATCACATACAGGATTGATTACATATTTTATTTATAGTCAATCTATTCCCAGTGACCTCTTGATTCATTTTAATCATTTTTGTTCATTTTTTTAAATATGGGAAGAGAACATTTTCTTTTGTGTATATAAAGTAATTTCTGCCATCGCCTTCTGTTGCGGTCATCTCTCTAGTTGCTGCGCAGAAAGAACCCAAGCAAAAGCAGCTTATGGGGGAATGGGTTTATTTGGCCTACAGACTCGAGGGGAGACTCCATCCTGGCAGGGAAAACAATGGCATGAGCAGTGGGATGGACATCACCTCTGCCACAGCACTGGAAACAGCGGCAGGAAGGTGTGCCAAATACTGGCAAGGGGAAGCTGGTTTATAATCCCCATAAGCCCATCACTAACAACACAGCTCCATCAAGGTTGTGAAATCCAAATTGCCATCAGCTGAGGATCAATTACACAGAACACATTCATTTGTTTGTGGGGGACACCTGGATCAAACTATGACACCTTCCATCTTACCACTAGGTAGTAAAGACACGAAATGTTAAAAATGATTAAATATCTGCTCTCTCATTGAATTTTTATTTTCTTGTTGTTCATTCAGTGTGTCAGAAGGAAACATGCACAGGCGAGCTCTTTGGTTCATCTTGTCACACAATCAACCTGTTATTCTGTTGTAACTCTAAGAAACAAAGTAAGATAAATTATGCTGAAAGCACACAATTCACAGGCAGAAGCCACTTGATTGCACTAAATTTCTTAATTGAAATTCCCCAAACCATTCATTATCCTTGAAAGAATGGTATGCTCAACTTCACCCTTCCTTTGATAGGTCCTTTTTCTTAAATAGGATTTAAAAAACTGCTTTAAAATGTCTGTAATTGGTATTTGTATATGTATGTGCGTATGTGTAAACGTGTGAGGTTATGACATCTTATTCAATGTCATACTTTCAACTTTTTAGTTATTTTTTAAAAAATCCAAATGTCAAAAAAAACCCAAAATACAAATATCAAATCTGTTGAGCTTGACCAAACATATATAAACACTCATTTTTGGCAATCCACTGTCAATTTTCTTATATGGTCCATTACCCTATAAATATGCAAAATTAACATATAATGAAAATTATACAAGAGTTCTCAGATAACATCATACTGATAATTATCTTTTTTTCCTGAAAAGTAAATTTATTATTTAATTTAGAAATGAAAGTCCTATGCTTACATGGATTAAATCTTTTTTTTTTATTGTCCATAATGAGTTACATTATTTAGTGGGCAAACAATGAGTTGTTATCCCCAATTCTCCGATGCTCCCCTTCCCCCTTCACCAATCAGCTGGATATCCACCTCTGTGGGTCGTCTGGATCAGTCCTTGTGACAGGGGACCATGGATAGCCTAGTATTCGGCCAGGTTCTACTGGCCCAAGTATGTTGTTATTGAGGGGTGCCATGCCTCTGGATAGTCTCCTCCACCACGGCTCTCACAATCTTTCTGCCCCCTCTTCAAGACAGTTACCTGAGTCGTGGTGGATGAGTATTAAGGCTGCTTTATTGTTGTGAGCTAAGGGGTCTTTGTGTCAAAAATCATTGGTTTCTGTCTCACTGGCTTATCCTGTGTTGATTGAATGTCTGTGGCTGTGGGTCCCACTGGTTCATCCCATCATTCTCTGTGGGTTTCCATATGGATCCTCCACAATAAGACTGTGGTGGCTCCTCTCTTGGCAGGATCTCAGCTATCAGCGTACAGTCGGTTGGTAGGGTTAGATGGGTCCCAGCCCTCTTATTGCATCCTGAAAAACACAAACATAATCTCCATCAGAGAGTGAGGTCAGTGTAGGTAAACAAATATACACCATTCTAGATTACCTAGATTATATTTTTAGTAGCCTCCCTGTCAATCACTCCCATATTGTATTGCTCGTGAGGATTATATGTTTTGGAACCTAATATGGTTTATCCTCATGCTTAAGCCATTCCCCTCCCCCCATCCCTTACCCCTCATTCATAACCTCTTACTTCTTTCTACTAGTCTGTGTAGCGTTTACTGTTATCCTGGTTAAGGACCGCATATAAGGGAGAATATGCGGCATTCGATTCTCTATTCTTTTGAGTGTTCACTTAGTAAGATCTGTTGGAAGTCAGACCATTTTTTCCTAAATTTTGATATGTCATTTTTCCTTTCAGCTGAGTAAAATTCCATCGTGTAAATATACTAGTTTCGCTGTCCATTCCTCCATGGATGGGCATTTGGGTTGATTGCAATTCTTCGATATTATGAATTGAGCTGCTATAAATATAGTTGTACAAATGTTTCTGTGTCTATATGTGACATCTTGTGGATAGATGCCTAGTAGAGGGATAGCTGGGTCCATTGGAAGGTCTATGTCCATTGTGTTCAGAAGTCTCCACACTGCTTTCCATAGCAGTTGAACAAGTTAGCAATCCCACCAGAAGTGAATGAGGGTTCCTTTTTCCCCCACATCCTTGCCAGCAACGATTGTTGTTGGTTTTCTTTATGATTGCCATACTGACTGGGGAAAGGTGGTATCTCATTGTGGTTTTGATTTGCATTTCCCTGATGCTTAAGGATGCTGAGCACTTTCTCAGGTGAGAAAAGGCCATTTATGTTTCCTCCTCTGTGAAATCTCTGTTGAGATCAATGCCCCATTTTGTGAGGGGGCAGTTTGCTTTTTTGTTACTAATTTGAGTTCTCTGTAGGTTTTGGAAATTAGGCCTTTGTCTGAGTTGTAGCTGGAGAAAATCATCTCCCAGTTTGAAGGGGGTCTATTGACTTTGAGAACAGTGTTTTTGTCTGTACAGAAGCTTTTGAGCCTGATTAGGTCCCATTGGTTAAGTGACTCTTGCACTTCCTGGGCTACTGGAGATTTGCTCAGGAAGTTGTTCCCTACATCTATCATGTAGGGTTCCTCCTACTTTTTCTTCCAGGTTATTCAGGGTTACAGGATAAATATTGAGGTCTTTGATCCATTTGGAGTTGATCTGTGTGCATGGTGAGAGGAGTGGGTCCATTTTCATTTTTTTGCACATGTTTGTTCAATTTGTCCAGCACCATTTGTTGAAGATGCTATCTTTAGCCCAGCTTACATTGTTGGCACCCTTATTGAAGACTAAGAAGCTGAATTTACCTGCATTAAAGGCTGGGTCTTCAATTTTATTCCACTGGTCAGACTGCCTGTTTTTCTGCCAAAACCATGCTGTTTTAGTTACTATGGCTTTGTAGTATGTTTTAAAGTTCGGTATGGTGATACCTCCTGCATAATTTTTCCTGCTCAGAATAGTTTTAGCTATTCTAGGTCTCTTACCCTTCCAAATAAATTTGGAGATTATTTTTTCAATGTCTGTGAGGGAGCTTGGGATTTTTATTGGCATTGCGTTGAATCTGTAGATTGCTTTTGGCAGGATTGCCATTTTTACTATATTGATTCTCCCTTTCCATGAGCATGGAACATCTTTCCATCTTGTCACATCCTCCTCTATATCCCTCTTGAGAGTTTCAATATTTTCCTCATATAAGTCTTTCACTACCTTGGTTAGTGATATTCCCAGGTATTTGATTTTGTTTGAGGATATAGAGAATGGGACAGTTTCTCTAATGTCTTTTTCTGATAGTTTGTCTTCTGTATATAGAAAGGCTACTGATTTTTGTGTATTAATTTTGTATCCTGCCACTCTGCTGAAGTCATTGATCACCTTCAGAGTTTGCTGATACAGTTCTTTGGATCAGATAGGTATAAGATCATGTTATCTGCAAAGAGGGATATATTGACTTCTTCCTTTCCGATTTGTATCCCCTTTATGCTGTTCTCTTGTCTTATCGCTTGGGCTAGAACTTCAAGCACTATGTTAAAGAGCAGTGGTGAGAGTGGACATGCCTGTCTCGTTCCTGAGTTAAGAGGGAACTCCTTGAGTCGTTCCCCATTGAGGATGATTTGTGCTTTAAGAGATCTGTATATTGACTTTATCATGTTGAGGTATAGTCCATCTATGCCTATTCTTTAAAGGGATTTGAACATGAAGTCGTGTTGAATTTTGTCAAAAGCCTTTGCAGCATCAATTGAGATGACCATGTGGTTTTTGCGGGTGAGTTTGTTAATGTGGTGAATTATGTTTATTGACTTGCGTATGTTGAACCATCCCTGCATCCCTGGGATGGAGCCGACTTGGTCAGGGTGAAATATAGAATTGATGTGGGTTTGTATTCGGTTTGCTAGGACTTTGTTTAGGATTTTTGCATCCAATTTCAGCAGGGATATGGGTCTGTAGTTTTCTTTTTTTGTTACATCCTTGCCTGGTTTGGGAATTAGGGCGATGGTAGCTTCATAGAAGGAGTTTGGGAGCCTACCCTCTTTTTCTATGTCCCTGACAAGCTTCAAAAAGAGAGGTTTCAGTTCTATAAAGAAGGTTTGGTAGAATTCAGCTGAGAAACCATCTGGACGTCGGCTTTTCCGTTTGGACAGGTTCTTGATTACCGATTCAATCTCTGTGATTGTTATTGAATTGTTTAGGATCTTTAACTGCTCTGGTTTGAGCTTTGGGAGTTGGTAGGTGTCCAGGAATTTATCCATTTCATCCAGGTTCTCTAATTTTGCGGAGTAGAGGTTTTAGAAGTATGACCTGATGATTCTTCCAATCTCAGCAGGATCTGTTGTGATCTCCCCCTT
>PVHP010048293.1:0-12581 GCA_004024765.1 Zapus hudsonius | reverse complement strand
GATGTACATGCTTGTGTGTGCTCACGCATGCCCTGGACACCTTTTCCTTGAGATGGGATCTCACTGATTGCAGAGCTTGCTGTTTTCCTGGAGCCCAGTGTCTGTCCAGTGTCTGCTCCCCACAGGAGTTGCAGATGGATTAGCCACGCCCAGCTGTTTACCAGCGTGCTGGGAACCAAACTTGGGTTGTCTTAGGCCCTCGTGGTCCCACATACTTCCACTAAGCTGTCTTTCTAACTCCCTTCCCTCCCCTCCACTTGTTTTTGCACCCAGGGTCTTTATATATCCCAGGCTGATCCTGCTGCAATCCTCCTGCCTCCACCTCCCAAGAGCTGGGATTAGAGGCACGAGCCTCCATCTGGCTAACAATATTCTTAATGACTTCATTTTTCTTTTTCATTTAAGCATTGTGCTACTTTCAAACAGGGGGTTTGCATCTTTACTTCAAGTAATTAATCAGGCTTTGCTTTAAGTGTTTTCATATTTTCTGAGAGTGTATGTATGACAAAGGACTGCGAGGGTCAAGCAAAATGATTACTTGAAAAACTGGAGTCTCATTTAAGAAAATTTTCTAAATTTGCCTTTCCTGTTGTTTCTTCCTATTTTTAAAAATGTTTTTATTTGCAAGCAGACAGAGATAGAATATGGGCGTGCCAGGGCTCCCAGCCACTGTGAACGGACTCCAGATGCATGCAGCACTTTACATGGCTCCTGGAGAATTGAACCCAGGTCATTAGGCTTTGCAGGCAAGTGCCTTAACCGCTGAGCCATCTCTCCAGCCCCTCTTCCTGTTTTATTCTCCGAGTTAGGTCATTGTTTCCTTCATGAATGGCTTGTGGAATGGTGCCATCTAATTTTTATTTGTGTTTGTTTGAGACACGATCTGACACTGTAACCCATGCTAGCCTGGAAGTCACTGTGTAGCTCAGGCCGGATCAGCTCGTGGCAGTCCTCCTGCCTCAGCCTTCTCAGTGCTAGAATTACAGGCGTGGGCCACCTTGTGCAGCTTCTTCCAGATTTTGGCTGCTGACTCAGCCCCACGTGTGGAATCCTGAGACCAGAGTTAACGTCCGCTATCCAGGCAGACCTGCTAGCCGAGGGAAGGTGAGAGCAGAGACGACACCACTAGGTCTTCCTTGGACTTCTGTTCCCTTCTTGGCACTCTGGTCTTTCACCGATGTTCCCAGAAACCCCTCCTCCTCCAGCACCTGCTCTGAGTGCTCCTTGTGTAGTAGCTCGGTGTCCATGACATCATGCAGATAAGTGCTCGCTGTGAGTGGCACTTGTGGGAAGATGGAAAGATGCGAATGAAAACCTTGTGTGTCAGCGAAGCTGAAGCTCAGGCCTTTGATGTCTCTGCAGACTTCAACTTGTCCTCTTAGCCGGAAGCTCTCTGGAATTCGTCCTTGTCACTGCACTGCTCTCTCCGGATGGGACGTGGGGCTGAGGGTGAGGAGGTTCAGTGTGTTTCGTGGGAACCGAGTTTGGCTGGGGAGAGGAGGGGTTTTCTCTTTGTCCTGTGTCTGCTCACTGAGTGAGCGTTTCTTGACATGTTTCTTACAGTTCTGAACTCCTGAAGGGCAGTGACTTCCTGTGCCCTGTTTTGAGTCAATCCCAGGCTTCAGTAGGTTCTTCCTGGGCATCCTTTGGATTACTTGAGGACGGAAGACCTGTGGGCACTATGGGGCCTCCCTTTCTTGTCCAGGTGTGTGTTCTGGGTGGCCCTGACCCTTTGTGCGTAGGGTGATGGTGAGAATCTTTTTTGTCAATAGAAGTGAGAAAGGTTTTCAGACGTTTTGATGATTCAGTTTGGGATTGTAAACAGTACCGTGTGCAATATAGTATTTTCGAGGCATCCTTAGTGGATTACGTGGGCAGTGAGCCTATGGGCTTGATTGGCACCTGTGTGTGAGAACAGGCTTTGTGATGGGCATCTGAACAGGCTGAATCATAGGTTCCTGGAGAAGAAGGAGGGCACCCCTTGAGAGACTGTCCCACACCGACGGGCTCTGGGTGCTGGTGAAGCATCGGTTCCCCTTCATCTCTTCCCGTGACGGCCACTTTGGTGTGTGTGTCTCAGTCCAGCTTCACCTCTGCTGCCTCAGTTTCCTTACCTGTAACCAGAGTCAGTAGAGAGTCTGCCTGATGGAGGTGTGAGGTTACAGGGAGTTTGAGCTCATAAAGCTTCTAGAACAGTGTGTGCTGTAGGGGACGTATCACAGTACTTAACCTAAGTTATCTCCTCCACACTCTATGAACGAAGTTCGTGTTTTATGCTTGTGTGTGTGTGGCGTGTTGTGCATGCATATGCCTGCATGCATATGTGTGTGTTGTGGAGGGGGGGCAGGTCAGAAATTGAGCTTCGCAATTTTTTTTCATCTTATTTATTGAGACAGGGTCTCTCATAAACTCAGAGCTGACCGATCCATAGACTACCTGGCCAGCTTGCCGCGTCTGAGTTCTTAGTGCTGGGATCGCGAGCATACAGTGTCAGATCCAGCACATACTATGGACGTGGCTGCTGGGGATCGAGTCAGGGCCTCAGGCTTGTGCAACAATCAGGCCATCTTAGCCGCTGATAACACAGTGCATTCCAAATGGAAAATGCTAAGGTGAGAGCAGCAGGCTAGTGGTCCTCTCTCGCTGTGGGCTTTAGGACAATTTGAGTGCTCTCGTCGTTACTTCTTGTGTATGGCAAGCCACAACGTGTCCTATCCCCAGCCGTTAATTTTTAAGTTGGACAACAATGTTTAATTACCTCATGGATCAAGCAGGCTGACATTTAAACTTCATTATTTCACAAGGGGCTTGACTTTTTTTATTACATACTTTTTCCTTGACATTTCGCTATTGTAATTAATCATTGATTCTAGGGAAGGCCATGATGCACTTCACACGCCTGTTTATTGTATCATTTGATTATAATATTGACAGGTTGATTTTTTGAATAACGTTGAAAGTGTTAGAGAAAGCCAGTCTATTTTATAGTGGCTTAATGGAAGCAACTTTTCCTTTTCTCTCTATGGAGAGAAGTCCCTCATTTAAAATTCAGTGGTAAATTGGAGGAAATGTTTTTCATGTCAGCAGAATGTGACACAGTGTATAGACTACCCTGGTATTGATTTCTTAAGTTTCACTTCTAGAGCGTTTGAAGCCTTAGCAGATAATCATAGTGTATCCTGTAGTAGTCAGCTACATGCCGCTGGGGTGAGCCTCCAAAACAGGCACACTTATGGGAGGAAGGGATGCAGAGCCAGAGGAAGTTCCATAATGGTAAAAGAGGCTGGCCCCCTTTCACAGGTCCAAACGGGGACGGGGCAGGCCAGCACCAATCTAGAGGAGGTTTTCTTCCCCTAGAGCTTCCTTACATCCTGCTCCCTGCTGAGAGCCCCCCCTTCTAGAGAAAAGGTTCACTCTGGAGGAGGGACCTCCTCCTCTAGTTAATCCTTCCTGTAAACAACCTCAGAGACTCACCCAAGATTACTGTGGATTACTAAACAGGTCAAGTTGACAACAAAATTTAACCATCACAACATCCAAAGAAAGAAGCTAATGGGAGGAAGGGGTTTATTTCAGGCTTACAGATTTCAGGGGAAGCTCCAGCAATGGTGGAGGAAACTGGCTCACTTCTATAGGTCAATAGCAGAGAGAGACCATCAACACGTCAGCAAACATCAACAGTCAAAACTCACTTTGGCTCTCTCTACGCCTTAGGACAGGACTGAAGATCTACCCTCAGTGGTGCCCCCCACCCCATAGCGGGGATCTACCTGCTAGGGGCTCAAGTTGCAATTTTTTTTTTTTTTCAAGGTAGGGTCTCGCTCTAGTCCAGGCTGACCTGGAATTCACTCTGTAGTCTCAGGGTGGCCTTGAACTCATGGCAATCCTCCTACCTCTGCCTCCCGAGTGCTGGGATTAAAGGCGTGCGCCACTACGCCCGGCTTCAAGATGCAATTTTTTTTAAGACATTTTTTATTTATCTGCAAGGAGAGATAATGAATGAATGAGTGATTGAATGAATATGGGCACTCCAGCGCCTCTAGCCACTGCAAATGACCTCCAGATGCATGTGCCACTTTGTGCATCTGGTTTACATGGGCACTGGGGAATTGAACCTGGGTCATTAGGGTTTTGCAGGCAAGTCCCTTTACAGCCGAACTGTCTTTCCAGCCTGCAAGCCCAACTTTAATAAAATACTTTAGTCTATGCAGCCATACATTCCAACTATAACATTGAAACTACCACTTACAGCACTAAAAGTTTTTATTGTAAACTTTCTTGTTACATAGTGATGTTGAGAATGTGTAGGTTTGACTTGGAATCAAACTTGACTTTGTTTTGTGGCTTCTTCCAGTAAATACCTGGTGCTTTCATTTTTATTTTTACTATAGCTTTCCAGACGCATTTAATCACCCCATCTTATCATTTTCTCAAGAGCTAAAGGAGGCAAGCTATCCTTTGAGGCTTCTGAGATAAGCTAAATTACCAAGAGTCAGACTAGCAAAATGATCTGCCAGAGGTGGGCTGGGCCGAGCCAGAAATTGATAGCATAGTGTCTGCCCACTAGACGCCTGGGTTTAGCCTGTCATTTCCAATCTCAAGTTGATCCCGCCCCTCTGGAAGTAACATCTACTCACTTATTCCTTCTGTGACTGCAAAGCATCTCCAGATGACCCCAGACTTGGAAGTATCCGTGATGTTTAGCCGAAGAATGGCTCAACAAGCCGTGGTATTTACTTACAGTGGAATATAATTCAGTGGTGAAGAAATGAGTTACAGGCCACAGAAACCTTACATACATGTTCCTTAGGTGAAAGTGTGATATGCTGTGTGGTTCTAGCTCCATTCTGACGAAGGTAAAACCATAGGGACAGTCAAGAGTGATTGTCAGGGGCAAGATGGGGGAAGGAGGGATGAATCAATGGAAATTAGATTTAAAAAATTAGCCGGGCGTGGTGGTGCATGCCTTTAATCCCAGCACTAGGGAGGCAGAGGTAGGAGGATCGCCATGAGTTCAAGGCCACCCTGAGACTACATAGTGAATTCCAGGTCAGCCTGGACTAGAGCGAGACCCTACCTCGAAAAACCAAACCAAAAAAAAAAAAAAAATTAGGAGGGTGAGAGAATGAATGGGCACACCAGGGCCTCCTGTCACTGCAAATGAACTCTAGATGCATGTGCCACTTTGTCAGTCTGTCTCTATGTGGGCACTGGGGAATCAAACCTGGGCTCTTAGGCTTTGGAAGTAAGTGCCTTTAACTGCTGAGCCATCTCTCCAGATTTTTTGGATAGAGAAAATCTGTATAGTGGGCAGCTTATATAGTTGTCCAAACCTTGAAGTGTGTAGCATAAAGAGTGAGCCCAATGTAAGCAATGGACTTTAGTTAATGATAGTGAATTAGTTGATAATGATAATGATAGTGAATAGTTGGTACCACACTATGGATGGAGTCAGGCACATATACATACACTGTGTCTGGTCAATTTTCCTAAAGCATAAAACTTATAAAAAATAGAGGCCTTATGTGTCCCATGTCCCAGAACGCCATTTTCAAAAAGCCCAGTGCTGACTCAGTGTCTTATCAGAAGGCTGAGACCCATGTTTGAACACAAGAGAATGGAAGGATATTGTTTTTTGGAGCGGTGTTGGACCCAAGAGAGCTTGTCCAATTGCAGGATCACTGTAGTCTGGAGCCTTGTAATCCATCCTGAACCGCTGGCCTCTGGAAATTGACATAGGACAAGGCTGTCCTGCTGATAAATCACTGTTTCTCAAGATGCCTACTTAAAGCTTAATGGCAAGAGTTCAGATTGGTTCTGGTAGCAGCAACAAGCTGGCTCAAAGACCAGTGTCTTGTCTAGAAAGACCAGCGATGACTTGAGGAAAAGGAACCCTTTGTCTTCTTGGCTGAACTCCAGCTCGAATGAAGTGAGATTGTGAGGAAGAACAACTTGCGTGTGGATGGTGAGTAGACAGCATTCAATGAGTCAACCAGATGAATAGAAGGGGAGGAGTCACACCTTCAAGATAAGATCCTGAAATACGATATTCATCTTTAAGGGGGGGGGGCTGGAGAGATGGCTTAGTGGTTAAGGCCTTTGCCTGCAAAGGAGAAAGACCCAAGTTCAATTCCCTAGTACCCACATAAAGCCAGATACACAAGGTGGTGCATGTGTCTGGAGTTTGTTTGCAGTGGCTGGAGGCCCTGGTGTGTCCATTCTCTCTCTCTCTCTCTCTCTCTCTCTCTCTCTCTCTCTCTCTCTCTCTCTCTCTCCCCCCTCCCTCCCTGAGATGGGGTCTCTCTGGTCTCAGCTCACCATCTTCTGCTTCCACCTCTCAAGTGCTGGAATTACAAGTGTGCTCCACCAATTCCAACCTGTTACCCTTTTTGAGGACCAGCTCATGTCTCAAATCCTCAGTGAGGTGGCAGCCTCCATTTATAAGACTTTAAAATTCAGGGACTGTTTACTGTCGGAGGTAGGCAGACAGGCTTCAGCAGTTAGCTCGGATTCCCTCCATAAGGACAGAACCATCAGGTGCCTGTCCCTGCTTCTTGTCCCATAAAGTGCTAGGTGTAGTTGCTGCGACCCTTGTAAATGCTTACTGGTGATGGTCTCCATGACTGTGACACTTGAATGACAGCATGTCTAGTAAGCAAACCCAATCATAGACAGCACTTTCATTGTGGACTAGGCAGGCAGCACAGGTTGGGTACTTTTCCACAAATATTTGGAGAGGCTGGCCACCATCAGTTAGAAAGAGACTTTCGTTGGTGAGACAGAGAAGACTTCTGTTAAGTAGAGTGAGGTTGGGTCAGCTAAGAAATGTGCCCTGTTAGCATCACAGAGATGGTTCCTGTGGCATTAATGTGGGCTGCAGCTGGTGTGTCCTTCCAGGAGGGCCTACCCTGCCTATGACGTTTGATTTACGTAGTGCTGAGATAGGACTGAATGAACACTTAAGGTCTTCACCTAGAATAATAAAGAAATGAACGTCAGGCTGGAGAAATGGCTCAGCACTTAAAGGGTTTGATTCCCCAGTACCTATGTCAAGCCAGATGCATAAAGTGGTGCATGTGTCTAGAATTTATTTGCAGTGGTAGGAGGCCCTGGCATGGTCATTCTTGTGTTCATTCGTGTTCTCGTTCTCGTTCTCGTTCTCTCTCTCTCTCTCTCTCTCTCTCTCTCATACATATTTTTTTAAAAAAAGTGATGTCATCAAAGCATGAATTGTTGGGGATTTTATTTTTTATTTCTGGATTTTCTTGAGCTTCTGCCTCTACCTCACACAATTTGCTTTGCATGTCCATTAAACACAGCCAAATCATTGAAGGTGCAAATGAAGGCATTGTCTTTGTTTTTAGAAGGTTAGAGTGTGAATAAAGACTGATTGGCAAAGGAATGACACTTTTCTTGCCAAGAGCTGTTGAAGGCAGACACTGGATATACTCAGCGCACATATGGGAAACTTGGCAGAGAGTGATGTGTCCTTGGTGAGGTTACCTGAGGGAAGGGCTCAGTTTGTGTCTAACTGTTGATGGTGATGGTTTAAACCCTTGCTTGAGCTCATCCTTTTTGGTTCCCATTAGTATCAGAGCCCAGATTCCAGGCTGGGCATGGGGACGCAGACCTATAATCCTGGCACTTGAGGCACTTGAAGTTGAAGGCATGAGGATCAGGAGGTCAAGGTCATCCATCTTTTTTACAGTGAATTCTGGGTCAGCTTGGGCTACCCGAGACCATGTATCAAAAAAAAAAAAAAAAGCAAAAACAGTGCTGGAGAGATGGCTTAGTGGTTTAGGCGTTTCCTGCAAAGCAGGACCCAAGTTCAATTTCCTAGGACCCACCTATAGCTAGATACACAGGGTGGCATATGTGTCTGGAGTTCGTTTGCAGTGCCCAGAGGCCCTGGCACTCCCATTCTCTCTCTGTCTGCCTCTCTCTCATAAATAGTTTTTTAAAATATTTATTCATTTTCAAGCAGAGAGAGAGAGGAGAGAGAGAGGAGAGAGAGAGAGAGATCACGAGAGCAAGCACCAAGGCCACCAACTTGTGGGTCTGGCATATGTGGGTACTGGGAAATTGAACCCAGGGCCTTGGGCACTGGAGGCAAGTACCTTAACCGCTGAGCCATCTCTCCAGCCCATAAATAGTTTTTTTCAAAAAGCAACAACAACAAAACAACCCCAAAATTGATCTGAGATGGATCAGTGGGTATAGTGCTCGTGTGGGCATGAAGATCTGAGTTTAGATTCTCAGCACTCTAGTTAAAGCCTGGTGCAGTGACACATTTGTAATCCCAATGCTGGGAAGACAGACAGGAGCATCCCTGGGGCTTGCTAGTTGTCTAGCTGAATCAGTGAGGCCCAGGGTCAGTGAGAGATGTTTTCAAAAAAAAAAAGGTGGAGAATACCTGAGGAAGACACATGATGTTGACTTCTGGCCTCCACATGTTCATGGGTGTGCACACATACAAACACATACACATATGTTTGCATAACACACATACACACACAACCCCAAATCAACCACCCAAACAAAGCGGTGATTCCCAGGCTACAACCTTCAGCAGAACCCCAAGGTTTGTTCAACGCATGTATGCTCCCAGGCCTCAGCTACCTGTGAGCAGCTCAGACGAGATGGCAGGTGAGGAAGGGATTCCAGAGTACATGCGCATCCCACCTGCAGGTATGCTGTCACACCGGGAACCTAGAACCCCTCTGCCCTCTGGGCTTTATGTTCTGCTTGCAAGGCAGGAAGAGGAGGGGCCTAGAAGCATGTAGAATTTCAGGTCAATGTAAACCCAACCCTGGAAAGGATGGAGGGAGGGAAAGACTCATCCAGGAAAGGCTTGCTGGAGGGAAGAGAACAGCAGGCTCTCTCAGCAGCACCCAGTGGGTTGGTGTGCAGTTTAGCATCACACAGAGCTGCCCTGTAAACCAGTGACATGTCTGGCCAGTACTCTGTGTGTTTTTCTTGGTATTTCTTAGACTCATGATTTGAGTTAAGGGGAATAGATAAAACTGAACTTTCGGCTCTCAGTGAGTAATGGTGTTGGGAACCAAAAATTGGACTTCCGAAATAACATCTGTGAAGATGATGAAAGTGGAAGGAGAGATGGATTAGTCAGTAAGGTGCTAGCCTCTCAAGCATGAGGACCTGGTTTGGATCACCAGAACCCATGTTAAAAAGCCATGCATGATAGTTACAATCCCAGCACTGGGCAGGTGGATCCCCGTGGATCCCTGGCCAGCCAGTCTAGCTAGTCCCAAGAAGATTCCGTGTCTCAAAGAAGTAGATGGTGTCTGGGCTTGACACCCAAGGTCATCCTCTGGCTTCCACACACATGGGTACACATGGACACGTGTATACATACATGTGCATTTACATGTGTGAACATGTATACACATACAAAAAATTGATAAAAATGGACAAATGCTTTTTCATTCTGCGTTTTCTTTGAAGTTTTTTTTTTCTAGACATTTGTAGGTAGTATTTAAAGTTTTTTCTTTTAATTTATTTTTAAAGACAGGTTCATGTGCTTTGAACTCATGCTTGCATGATCCTCTTGCCTTTGCCTCGTTAGTGCTGGGAACACAGATGTGTACAATCATGCCTGGCTAATTAAAAAAGAACATTTTATTGTACTAGAAAAGGAAAGACAGAGACCTCATCCAGGTAGTCTCCTTGGCTTGCCTTTTTCCTTCTTTGCTGCTGAGATGGCTCCCCTGTGATCAAATGGCCCAGCCACTTCTCCACTGTGAAATGTGGTTGGTTTTTGTGTTCAGGTGAGCAAATCCATCCGCAGCGATAGCTGCTTTTGAACTTTCTCAGAACCCCTTATCTCGGCCCCTGACGAGTTGCGTGGGCTCCTTGGGCCCATGTCTGGTCAGGCAGTCTTTCTGGTTTGTCTCCTGCCTCCCTTCCTCCTGGGACCAGGAACACAAGGTGGCTTTGTCCTGAGAGCAGAGCGGATGAACGGAGCTGGTGGGGATTGGTTACAGACCCTTTGTGTGCCCTGGAGGCTGACATGCTTGACTTCTGTCCCCACAATCAGGCCCATGCAACTCCTTCGCTCTCCATGTGTGGCAACGAGAGGCTCATGGGGCTCCAGAGCACAGTCCCTCCTGGGCCTCTCTTGTGAATTACACCCTCTGTGTGTTTTCCTTAAACTGGGACTTTGAAGGAGGTTCTATGTCAAACTGGAAGGGGAAAAAAATAACTCTCACAGAGCTCCTCTTTGAGACCTGTTTTGATTGATAGATGTCAATCTTTACTGTGATTTCATTTCATTAGATTTATGGAGCTAGGCTTGTCACCAGGATTGTGTGCTTTTAGTAGACAAAAGGGGAAAAATTACCTCTCAGTAGATAATGTGTGTATAGGGTACAAAATTTAGCTGGGCGTGGTGGCGCACACCTTTAATCCCAGCACTCAGGAGGCAGAGAGGTAGGACGATTGCTGTGAGTTTGAGGCCAGCCTGAGACTACATAGAGAATTCCAGGTCAGCCTGGGCTAGAGCGAGACCTTACCTCGGAAAAAAAAAGTTTGAAAATGTGTACAATGTACAAAAATGTCTCCCATCTTCCTTGAACTTGACCTTCTACAGGCTGGTTTCACAGTGGAGCAGCCTGCTTGCCCTAGATTTCTCCATCCTTGGGGGTGGGGAAGAGGTCCATGCCACAGATACTTTTTAAAAAAAATATTTTTATTTATTTGCAAGCAAAGAGAAAGAGAAGAGAGACTGATGGGTGCACAAGGGCCTCCAGCCACTGTAAACAGACTCCAGATGCATGCGCCACTTTGTGCATCTGGCTTTACATGGGTCCTGGGGACTTGAACTCTGGTCATTAGGTGCTGGCAGACAAGTACCTTAACCGCTGAGCCATCTCTCCAGCCCACTGATCCTCTTTATGGAGTGGATATAAAGTGTCCCCATAGGCTCATGTGTTTGAACACTTAGTCTCCAGCTGGTGGTGCTCTCTTGGGAGGTTGTGGAACCTTTAGGAGGTGAGGTTTAGCTAGAGGGAGTGAATCCCTGAGGTGGGTCACAGCTGGCCCTGTGGTCTGCTGAGCTGTGGACAAGCAGCCACACCCATGCCTTCCCTGCTATGAAGAACTGAACCCTCAAACCATGAGCCAGAACACATCCTGTCTGACGTTGCCTCATGTAAGTGCTTGGTCACAGTGACGAGAAAAGTAACTAATACAGACATGCACACTTTGGACATCAGCTTTAACGAGGTGTGGGTTAATATCACTATTTGACCTGCTTTCATGAGCAACCCAAGGGTCTGTTTAGTGAGTCCAGAGCAGTGCCTGTGACCCAGGCTAGTTGCAGAGCATTTATTTCATGTCCTTTGGAGTCCGCCCCAGGCAAGCAGCTCAAACCTTTCCTCAGTATGAAAGTGAAGGAGCTGTTTGCAGGAAACTCATGTCCCAGCAGCTATATGGAAATTGGGTCGTATGCTATGTAATTCCTTGTATCTGGCTTCTTTCATGTTGCAAAATGTTTTGGGGTTCATCCATGTCATAGCATGTATGGACCCTGTTTCCCTGTGGAGATATCACATTTTCTTTCTGTTGGCCTAGTTGGACATTTAGGTTATTCTACTGTTATACTAAGCTTGCTTTCTATTTCCCTCCCTCCTTCCCTCTCTCCCTCCTTCCCTTTCTTTCTCCCTACCTGCTTATTATGTCTTTGAGTGAACATATGTTTTCATTTGTCTTGGTGGGGAGTGAATTTACTGAGCGATTAGGGATGGGTTTGGTTGGTTCTTGGGCTAAATTTATGATCAAACTTTTAGATGACTTCCAAAATGTTCCCCACACTGTTTGCACCCCTTTGCGTTCTCACTGGCCACCAGCAAAGTAGGAGCACCCCAGTTTTTCACATTCTTGATGACACGTCATTGTCTGCCATCTTTATTACAGTCACTAGAGCGGATGTGAAATATATCTCTTGGTAGATGCAATTTGCATTTCCTAATGACTAATGACACAGAGCATCTTTTCATCCACTTAGGAACCATCTATAAATCTCTGGAGACAACGTCTATGATCTGTCTTACAGCCTGAAGTTTGATCCTCTTCCCTGTTTCGACAGCATTCCCTGCCGTTGTCTTTGGTTGTGTTCTATAAGGAGATATTTTACAGCCATTATGCTCGTCTTCATCTTTTACCATCTCAATGAATTTGAAGTTCTTAAATAACTTTTCATTGCTTGACCACTTACCTCTTGCTTCTTGCTGGCTTATCTTTTAGTAGTTTCTTCTAGAAGGGTGTGGGAAATAGTCCTCTGAATTCTTGCCCATTTAAAAATTTTGGATATTCATATTGGAGTGAATCTTTGCCCAGGTTTAAAGCTTTGCTGAGAGAGAGAGAGAGAGAGAGAGAGAGAGAGAGAGAGAGAGAGAGAGAGAGAGAGAGAGAGAATATGAATGGGTAAACCAGGGCCTCTAGCCACTGCTCAGGATCTCCAGATGCATGTGCCACTTTGTGCATCTGGCTTTATGTGGGTACTGGGGAGTCGAACCCAGGTCATTTGGCTTTGTGGGCAAGCGCCTTAACCACTGATCCAT